>WHPZ01581961.1:0-12105 GCA_016617965.1 Macrosiphum rosae
ATTTAAAGTTCAAATTTCGTCAAAACCACAGTTAATTTGTAGTTCAAAACTTATAAAATATTAAATGTGTATAGCTAAGGCTAGACAATTTAATACAAGGTATTTCATACAAATAGTTCATACTTTTACTGAAAAATTACAGATAATTTATGAAAATTGGTATGTTACAAACACAATGTTTTTTCAAAAATGAATTCATTCTGGTAAGACATATTTGAAATTTACGTCTTGCTTACTATAGTTGACAGTTTAACTTGATTAATATTTTTTTGAAAAAGTAATAATAATACGGGTAATGGGGGGGATTTAGCCTTTTAGCCCCCCCTCCCCCATGCGAACGCCACTGTAATTGCACATGATTCTTAATTTTTTTTTATCTCACGAAGAAAGAATATTTTTTTATTGAATTGACATTGGTTACATATACTGCATTACTATTATAATAACTAATAAGTAGAAATACTCAAATACTTATGGTTTTTATATATGTGTTTAAAAATATGTTTATAAAAAAATTAAGACATTTTTGGAACGGGTAACGCCGGGTGGGACAGCTAGTAATACATTATACAACCCGAGACATTATAATTTAGTTTGCAACAATATTAATATGCCGTTATTTTGGCTCTTATTCACATGATAATCGGTATCATCTCAGGTAATAGAACACCTTACTCCTCCAGAGTAGGTACCTACATTAGTCTCTTACTATTTTTATTTTTATTTTTGTGGTGGGAAGAAATTACCTATAGTTTATTACTATATTCTCAACAAATAAACCGGACTTATACCTACTTACTTGTCGACTCGCCATATTCATGCGCTGTTTTAAAATAATGTGTGATAACATAATGCGCAGTACGAGTACTTTGCACTCACTGCTCTTATATAATATTTGTATATTTATAGGGTATAGGTACGACACTCACCCACCATAATAAAATATTGTGCAGCTGCAAGGCGACTGACCGGTGCATTGGCCAAACCAGAGAATACTACGTTGCAGAAAAAATTCATTCCTTGCACAAGCCAATGGCCTTTCATCATATTTACGTTCTACTGCAGTCACGGCTATTATATTTCCGTTATCTTAATTTCGGTTTGAAATTACCTATGTGTATTATACATTTATTGAAGTGCGCTTTCATGAACAAGGTTTTGTGAGTTGTCTAGACTTTAATTGAATCTTAAAAGAATACCTACTTATAAATTTAAATGTTTTCTTTTTATATTTGATCATTGACATTATGACATTATGTATTGATGTATGTGTTAAAATAGCCAATAGGTATTGTATGATCTAATAATATAGTTGAAGCTATGCCCAAAAGTTATGATTCCACTTTCACATATTTGGATGAAAAAAATATCATTCAGTTTAGAATTAAAAATATAAAACCTGTATCAAGAAAAAGTACGTAGACTTAATATTAGAGAACAATTAATTAAAATCGTTTACTCTCTTACTTGTAAAATAAAAATTATTTTTTGGCTTATTGGCTTTCACTGAAAATTTTCAAATTCAAACTGTAACGTATTCATTTAAAATTTTTAGTTTTGTGTCAAAGTATTTTAGTTCGAAGTTATACTAAGTATTTACCGGTTTCAATTATAACGATGATCAGAAAAATAGTTACTTTACTCAATAGTCATCCACTCGGCTCACACATCTTTTTCCCTTGAACTGAATATTTAATCTCTTTACTATCTATATTTTCGATTGATGAACAGATTTTTTCAATCGAAGAGCGCCAGGAACAAAAGGTTTGTGTTTTATTATCTCCACTGGAGATTTTTTAGTGTTTTTTGAATGACGTTTACTAATAATTGTTTTGTTTACTATAGCTCTCTTGAAATATTCTTTCGGTAATTTTTTTATAATAATTAATCTTCCAGTAGATTTTGTGTATAAATATAAAATTTTAATTCATTACTATTATGTACATAAAATGAACAAATATGGGGTGCTACCATTTATTGCTTTTGCAATCAATTTGGGAGGAATTTTTGTTTTGATCTAGTTCATTGATGCAAATCAAGTTTTCATTATAGTCTTTTAAAACTTTTGAGCAAGGAATCATTTTCAAGGTTAGGTTTCTTATAGATCATGAAAGTTTGGTAAAGAGTAACTGACTACTGTTTGTCTATCTAGTTTAAATTGATGTTTAAAACTGATCGATACGCTAATCGTATTTTCATTGTTATAACGATTCGTTATCTTCTAGATGAACTGTAAATTGTCCCACAAATGACAAACCATATTTAATCTCAAATATATCATAAGTTGGTAACTTGGTCGAATAATTGATGTCATAATAAGAACTGAATTTAGTTTGGAAACAGTGGTGAAAAGTTTTTCATCACTCTAGCCCCTGATTTTTCTCTACCGTTTCGACAGACGTCGGTAGTAGGATACTCTGCTTTCGGTGCTTTAATCGACACTCCAATATTATTTAAAATAATATAATATAATAGTTAGGAGGACGTTAATTTTGTTGATAATATCATTGTAAAAATAATAATTATATACAATGGTAATAAAAAATGTATTACATAATATATTAATTATAATATTTACAAGTTATTAAGCGTACTATATGTTTGTAATAGATGGTTGCATACTCTGGGCGCCGTCGGATAAAATAATATGTAATTAGTGTCCCGAATATTTTGAGACAATCTGGGAGTCCAATTCAGGTGTATGCACATAATATAGTACCGTTTGTTTGTTTATTTGTCGCTGTGAACGTTTCGCGAATGGATTTAGCTGGGTGTTGCGGGATTTCAATTAATACTCGTTTTATTATCGCTATCTACCTTATCGAAATTAAAAATAAATAAAATAAAAAACCATTTCCCTCAATACCACGCTGTCCCTACAAAGATTTATTGTTTAAAAGTGACTGTGGGATTGCTGTATTCCACCTCGCCAATTTAAATATCTGTAAATCTTTGCTAAAACCCTGTTTAATAATAATATGTAACCCTATACATATATAAATAATTTAAGTCGACTTTTCAGATTCGACAACGATGTCTTATTTATATACCTTAGGACTTGCCGTATATATAGTGTAGGTAAATGGATGTTTATAGGCGTATTGTTCAAAAGTAATTAATATTTTTGTGTACGTAAGTGGATCTACAGAGTAGATACAGTTGTGGATATACACACACCGTGATATTACAGATTGCACCGACTTGATGAGTGTAATTCTCCCTCCCCCTCCCCATCTGGGGATTCTTTACACTATGCTGTTGTGTTGATGTATGTATTCACGTTTTAAACGTATAATCTTCATTAAATAATCGGATCAGAAATCGATGCTTCGACAGGAACTTTCGAAATAAATACCCACTTGAACTAGACGTCTGTATACGTGCAATTGACGAACTTGAACCATGTATTAAACGGTTACAGGTTAGTATAATAAGGTACCTATATAATATATATAAGATTATAATATTACTAATAAATAATAATTTATCCAAACGCAATATTATTAGTATTCCATATAATAGTATGTATACAATTTAAACTAAATTGGCATTTTTTTTTTATAGAGCATCTCCATCTATTTATCACTCATATTAACAACAGCACAATTAATATAGAAATATATCTACATAGGCGATACCACATTTTATAGATTTCACTATAATTAATGGCAATACATAAAAGTAAATATACATGCAAATTTAATATTACATATTATATTATATTTTAAAATTGGATAATCACATTCAAAAAACGATTATTTTCGGAGCTAGAATCACTTAGAATTCAGAAATTATAAATTTGTAAATATGTACGTAGTCTTTAACAATATTATCTTTACAGGATCAAAATGGATATTCTGGGTGATCTGTGATGCTACGAAAAAAAAAAAACATATAGAACATTAAATAATTTGAACGTTTAGTAATGTAAATGTCACTCATTTATAAATAAATGATAATATTATATTAGTTGATAATTATGTGTTAAAAACAGAGACCAGCAAGAACTGAAAAACTTCAATCTCAAAATATGAACCGATATTCACCCTAGGTCAAACCAGGGGATGTGCTGAAATGAGGATTTAGTGATTTAAGGTGGAAATTTTTGTTTATAAATGGTTACCATGGGTTTTAAAACTATTATAAACAATTATTGGTTGTCGTGAAAGAAGTGTATTCATTCAATACATTTAATTTTTTTGTACGCTGAGTAATGTATCACAATTACGTAAATATTTAGCGTTCTTTACTCACATATAAGTTACGTACATGGCACATAGAACCATCCCGATGCCACGTATTCGTGGACGAAGGGGAAATATTGTTCGACAGACTCAACATTCACAATTAGTGAACCTGATAATATAGGGACTGCTGAGAATCAGAATTTTTATTCCGAGCAACGGAAAAGCTAAGATAAATTTTGAACACCATACACTGAATATTAAATAACGAATTGAACAAAGTTTGAGTCATATAGAGTTGATACATTTAACGGGTAATGAAGTGCACGGGATCAGATAGTGTAATATAAAGGTATTAAGCAAAACATATTATTGTAAATGTTTGAAAATTATAATATAAATATTAAAAAATAAGGTATAATTAAATACTTGAGTAAATAAATAATTGATTTTTTTATATTTTTAAGTGAACATAATATATGGGGGTGTGGGGCGTAATGGGACAATTGGGTACGGCCAACTCGGCTAACTGGGCGTCGTTGGATAAGTAGGCGCGAGTTGAGTGGACGCCGGGACAGCTGGGCGCTAAACAGCTAATTATAATGTGATTCTAAATGATTATACTATTATTATTATATTATTATTGATGTTTTTTTTTTGTATTTAAGCTACCTACCAATATAAAATTATTACAGCTTTATATTATAATTATTATTATTATTATTTAACTCTAAACTATTACTATTTAAAATTGTTTTTGTTTTTGTTTTTGTTTTGATATTTATCTTTTTACCAAACCAAATTGTACTTAACAAAAATGATTCACAAATAGATAATGTGTGGCAATATGCAATGTGTATGCGTGAGTCGGTTGGCCGTTTACAGATAGAAGACGCTGCAAAATATCTTACTGTACAGTACTACAGTGTGGAGTGTATGCGGTGACACTAAAATAAAATATTATATATATATACTTAACGGACGATGCGACGTGAACAAATACGATAACGCAACAATAACGATAATGCTTAATGGGTGGAAAATGATTGTGCTTATAGGCAGATTACATTAAGTCTTATTTTGAACTTCGAAGCAATAGTGTTCAGTTCAGACAATATAGCCAACATGGAAATCACATCACAGCGAAATCGTGAAAAGTTTTTTGATGATGGATTTTTGTACATATTTGACAAACTATCGGCGGACGAAAAAACTGAGTTTTGGCGATGTGAACAAAAATTACATTGTAAAGCGCGCGTGCATATACGACATTACAAAGATATGGTTGTTGCTAATCGTGAAGTTGTAAAAACTATAAATATGCATAGCCATGAACCATCTGCAGCTAAAGTACCAGCGGATAAAATCGTTACAAAAATTAAGAAAAGACCTATAGAAACACAAGAATCGACATGTCAATTAATTAACGAATGTACCCAATATAGTGATGTCACTTGTCAAGGAGCTCTCCTCAATCAACAAGCGTTAAAGAAGCTAATCAGGAGGAAACGCAATGAAGTAAATCAACCTCAAGATACAGCCTCCCCTAATATGTCAGCCCTAGTTGCGCCACTGCATTTAAGTTCAAAGTTAATTAAAAAAACAAAAAACCTACTTTTTAATCATCGAAAAGTATACGATACGCCCATCTTCTCCATTGTCCTCACTGCGTAGAGCGTCCATGTCTTCCATGTCCAATTTGAAATCGAAAATCTTTCGGGTAAAACGTGCAAACCATTAATGTTATGATATGGCACATAATTCTGATGATGCATATGATTATATCATCGAATATAATGAATACTGACAATAGAAATCAAAAATATAAATACTTGAAAGTTCTCCACTATTCGATCTGGGGTCACGCTCTTGGGTATGACGGCAATTTCCTTCTGATTGAGGAACCTCAGCAATACTTGAGCTGTAGTCTTACCATGTTTTTTTGCAACCTTGACCAAGACACCATTCTCCAACATTTCTGGTAATTGTTTATTTCTGTTTAATAACACACACACACACACACAAACTCATAATTTAGTTATCAAACATATTATTGTATTCAAAGTCAGGGTTTACACGGTAAAGTGCATGTTTATCTCATTACTTCCAAGATAATCCCGCTAATTCTCTGAAAGATTTCATGCCCAGAGTCGAGTACGAGATCAATATGATATCGTTAAGTTTGCAAAATCGCACGACTTCGGGAGATTGGATGTACAAATGATTCTCGTTCTGGAGACCTTCGGGTCTAATTTTGCAATTGTCTAATATCCTTTGTATTTGTTTGATGTTGAAGTTCGACAAACCGATCGATTTCGCCCGGCCATTAACCACTTGGTCCTCCATTTTCTAAAATAATGTATGTGTTAGTGTATTACTATAGTTCAGGAAAATAATTGTTTAGGGAGTATTCACATTATTGACTATTGTTATATTTTATTGTTGGTATTATTATTAAGTAATGACATCTTGAGTTGGATATAGTTTTTGGATTGCCAAATCCATCATGATTTAGATTAAAACGTTTTAGAAGTAGGTACCTACCTTCCAAATTTTAAGATGATCCGTACTTTTGTCTAATTCCATATCACTGTACAAAGTTTTACCATTTTTAAATAGACCAATTGGAAGATGTATCAGGTACATATCAACATAATCTAGCTGTAAGTCTTTTAGTGATTGTTTAATGTATGTATCTACTTCATCTGGACGATTTCCAAAGCATGGGAGCTGCGTAAAAATACACTTATATTGTAATTTTTTTAATTTTTGTGTTTAACATAATTTTGGAAATACTTTAGTTATGATGAACAATTCTTCTCTAGTCACTTTGCCAGCTGATATCCATTCATTCAAAACCTTTCCAATGACTGGTTCATTGTTGTAACCAATGGCCGTGTCGAAGAACCTATAGCCAGTTTCTAGCGCTATATTTAAAGACTGTTCTAATTCAATACCTGTAGCCTACAACAATATTACAAATTATGGTAATTTAATGAAGCGAATAAATTATTTACAAAAAGTTTTAATATAATAAATTATGAATTGTAAATTGTTTACTTGACTGATTTTTAAACAATTCAATAATATTAAGCTAATGTAATATAAAATTATATATACATATGAGCTAGATCAAAATAATTTAATGACATACGGTTAAAACTAGTGGTTATTCTATATTATTTTTTTCATATGTTTTTCAAATTTATAATTTAATTTGAAAAAATTCTAGAATTTCAATTTCATTATGTTATGAAAAAACCGGTGATGTCGCTCTACTGTACAGTAGGTTTCGAGTGTACCTTGGTATTGGCTTGATTACCATTACAATAATGGGTTTGTAACATTTTGTATTCAATTATAAATCATTACATAAGTAAACGATTCTGATCAGAAGAGACCGTCTGTAAGCCTATGATACTAATAGTACTGTTATCGTCCTTCCATTGGTCGGTAAATTGTGGATAGCGTACGATTATAAGATACGCGATCAATTAATCAATAATTTGGTAATTATAAAAATAATATAATAATATCAATAAATTATTAAGTATACAAATATATGATAACTTTGTTGGAGGCCTATAGTATGAACTATGAAGTAAATCTGTTAAAATATAATACATTATAATAAATAACATCAATTTGTAATAAAATATACCTGTAATATATCTAACTATGTGTTTTATAAATAATACAAACAAATAAAACTAAAACTAATTATATTATATCATATATTTAATTATTATAACAATAAATATTAAATAATGATTTATAATAGATATATCCGAGTATATGACTCCAAAAAAGTTATTATATTTTTATAATCAAACATTAATAATAGTATTAATTTACCTGTATTTTTTTTTATTTTTATTTCAATAAAACTAAATAAAATTTATTTATTTTTCACGTTATAGAATCGTATATAGATGTGGTTTGGAGTGGTTATAAAAATGTACCGGGGGGCGGAGTGGCCGAGCGGACTACGCTGGTTCGATACCTCGGCCCCGGGCGGCATTTTCTTCAGGCAAGTCACGGTGTCCGGAGAACAAGTGCCGCCATCCCCCACCCGGGGCATGGCTAAAACCTACGGGTGCCCCATTAGAAATTCTGCCAAAACTCAACACATAGGTGTACCAACCTAAAACCCCACAGTTCCCTCCCCACACCCAATGGCCTATTTTGCGGCAGTTTATCCAATTAAAAAAAAAAAAATGTACAGCTCGTGGCGGTAATTAGTATATTTATTAATAAATCTATAAATGGTAATATGGTAATATTATCGCGCCCTATTTAATATATTATAATGTGAACACTAATTTGTGTAATAATTGTAACGTTTAAATGTTTAATAATGAAATGTATTATTTGTTGTATCCATATATATAAATTTAGAAGGACGGTATTGTGTAACATTATGAAACTTTATTAAGTTTTTTTATTTAAACTATTTAAAAAGTTTCTGAGCCAATTTTAACTTAATCTCCTTGTTTGATTGTTTTGGTAGAATGGTGTAGGTTACTTAATATTATTAGGCTATCGGAGAAATTAAATTAACTGATAGTTTTAAATAGCCTTTAACACAAAAATCAAACTATAGACACATAGAAATTACAAGTTGAAACGCTAAAATTTTGAGTAAGATATAATTATATAGCGAACACGATTCTAGGATATGAGAATCACCGAGGAAAAATAGAGTGATCCATTTAATACTTATATTAGGCAAGCCAATAAATTATTATTTACCTATTTGATTAATAGGTATTATAGTTTTAAAGGACTTACCAAAAATGTTCCATAACCTAAAGCTGGCATTCTACCACCGGATTGTAATTTATAAAATTCCATTTTGAGAAAATCAAAGGTAATGCACAATATACAACGATATTAACACTGACGTGCACAAACATTTGATAAGTACTCTATTTTATAAGTACTATTTTATAGTTAACTGCTCAATATTATTTAACGCCAATGGCTGTGTAACTACTTCACATAGTTACAAATTCAAGTTCATTGTATAGAAAACATACAATAAATAGGCTGGTGGGATAGTATTACCAAAGTCGTTGGAAAATACACAATTACCTATACACGATTATGTGAACGAATCAGTATAACAATAAACTAATAGGTAATTTTAAACTAATGACTACCTATTGAAAACGGTTTGTTGATCAATGATTTTTGATTTGTAATAAATTATTTTTGGAAAAATTCTGAAAAAATGCTCACACCTGGCACGTGTTGTAGTTAGGTGTATAATTAATGTTTTTATTTTAAAATGTACTTATTATTAGTGTGAGTAATATTTATTTTTCTCTCAATAATTTTGTAGGTTGAACAAATTCCTAGATCCAACTTTGTTTTTTAATTCCAGTAATAAAAACTTATAGAAAGACGTTTGTATTAAATTTTTAAATTCTTATGTACGAATATTAAAAAAAAATTATACATTTTTAAATACAAAATGATTTGAGATATTTTCAAAATGTTGACATATATTTCGTAAAAATTCTTACTTAAAACACGTATAAAAACATTGTAATCATGCATTTGTATATTTTTTAATAGATATATGAACAACTTATAAGAAACTTTGGGATTAAATGGGTTTTAAACCAGTGACATTTTTTAATCGACCTTTATAGGGGGAAAAAAAACAAAAAATCAATAACTTCAAATGTCATAGCTCAAAAACTGTCAAAATTATTTAAAAATTTTATTATGTATAGAAAATCCTAATATAAACCTTTAGTGAATATGTCAACTAAATATGGTTATTCGTTTTTGAGTTACAATAATAAAAAAAAAAAATGTTTTTGTCAAAAACTGACAAATTTCCTTTTTCAATAATATAGTTTTTGTTTTTTTTGATTATTTTGAAAAAAACTGGAAATTTGTACTTTAGAGTCCTCAAAATACCAACTAGATCCAATTAGATAAAAAAAAACACAACACAGATCATTGTAAACTCAATATATTCATTGCTCTGCTCAGTAACTAAAATTTAAAATGAATGCATTTTATATAGGTTAATTGTATATTATAATGGTTTATTGACATTTTAATCAATAAAAATTATTATATTGGCAACCTACTATAAATGAATATAATTTAGGGTGATATTCTGATACATTATGTCAGTAGTGACTGATCAGTACCTATAATAATAATAATTTCATAATATAAAATAATATAACATAAAAGTATATGTTACATAATATGATAATAGATACCTAATGACAAACGATGAGTTACACCTGAGAAAAATAATTTGAATTTTATATAATGTATGTAATTTTAGGTAATTATATATGTAGATTTTGAGTGCAATGCAACCCGGTGTTGCAATGCAACTAGGTTTTGCAATGCAACCAGGTTTAGCAATGCTACCTTGCAATGGTGTCCTATTTAAATAATAAATCTCCCTATTTAGAAACAATTATTGTATTCAGTAGGCCAATTACTGAAATGGTATCCGCTGTAGATGGGTTGATATTTAGTAGATACATTTTTTTCATAGTGTAAAGTAACATGTCGTTTATCTTTATTTTTTAAGATATTTATGCAATTTTATAAAGGATTTAATATTATTTGTATTGCTGCCAGGGACAAAGTATGTCTGACAGGGAAGTATGTCTGACAGGGACAAAGTATGTCTGACAGGGATTATGTCTGCCAGGGACATAATTTCCCTCAGTCATATTCATTACTTTGGTCAATGGGTCTTTAGATCTGAGTTCTTTCATTCCTTTAGACGCATTTTTTCCGGGACAATCTAAAATATTTAATTGCGAAAAAAATGATTTCAAGACTTGTAATATAAATATTATATTATTTTATGTCTATACCTCCGTTGCATTCAAGCTAAAGTCTCAGATAAATACTTGGAATCGATTTACATGGTAATAACATCTATGGATATAGTATGATACGACTATACGATTGACTGTGTATAAAATAAATAGCAGAGCGCCGTCGCATATTCAGTGCCGTGACATGTTACTCAATAGCATAATATTTAACCCGGGAGTAATTTCAATCAATGCACTACTCTTGACCAAGAATACCAAATTTTACTTCACTATATCTTTCTACTTTTATTTACTTTAAAATAGCAGGAATTGAACCTCCTGAACAAAAAGATACAAAACAATATTTGTTTTGTAGATATACTGTTATTGCAAATGGGTGATGCAAGAGGCCAATGTGTAATTATTTCAGTGCTGTGGCATATTCAGTGCCGTTTCATATTATCCTGTGCCTTGTCATAATATTAATAAGTGCCGTGGCATATTATTAATTAGTGTCGTGACATATTATTCAGTGCCATGGCATATTATTCAGTGCCGTGGCATATTATTTCAGTGCTGTGGCATATTATTTCAGTGCTGTGGCAATTCAGTGCCGTTTCATATTATTCTGTGCCTTGTCATAATATTAATAGGTGCCGTGGCATATTATTAATTAGTGTCGTACTGTCGTGACATATTATTCAGTGCCCTGGCATATTATTTATCTGTGCCGTGGCATGTTTCAGTGCCTTGACATATTTCAGTGCCGTTTTAATATTCTGTGTCGTGGCATAATATTAGTAAGTGACGTGGTTTATTATTAACCAGTGTCGTGACATATTATTAATCTGCACCTTGGCATATTATTCAGTGCCGTGGCATATTACTAATCAGTGCTATTTTTTTTTATATCCACGATTAAAGATATAATGGTTGCCCGATGGGCTATGTCACAAGCGATATCACATAACAATTGAAATTACTTACAGAATCAACTGCTGAACTAACTTAGTGCGCTCTCTATCCGTGATAATAATGTTTTATTAAAATATTATGTAAAAATACATTCCCGCCTAATTTAAACTTTATAAGCAGTAAGCACACAACTTTCATAACCA
>WHPZ01581962.1:0-10383 GCA_016617965.1 Macrosiphum rosae
AAAAAAAAAAAATTACAACCTAATAGTATTATAATAATATATTATGCATTAGCGTTATGGTCGCGGAGGATTTTTCTCCACCGTTTATAGATAAACAATTAGAAAATATTCGAAATTGACTTTCACTGTTCACCGAAACGTATGTATATACTTACCACGTTTCTAGTCGAAAAAATTATTAACAATCAAAATATAAGTACCTACTATTGTTGTGCTACCATAAACCGTACCTGTAGTATACGTATCTTGGACACGCTGCTGTGTTTTTCCGTGAGCACTTATAAGATATCAAAGTATTTATTTTTTATCACTTTAACAATTTAGTAATTCTGTGAAAATAAAACAATTTTCGAGATTTATTGCACGACCGCACTTGTTTTAATGTCTTAGACGTTGTTTTGACGTTTTTCGCGATTCCATCTCCCCTAAAAATACCGAGTAAAAAGTTCTCTATAAATATTAAATACTATATGTGCTTTATTTCCAATCTACCGTTGACAAGAGTGTAACTATTTGAGGTTTATTTCGATTATCCTATTTCAAGAACCACGTAGATAACCGAAATAAATAAAATAAAAGCAGTCGTAAATATAAAACTAATATAGTAGCTCCAAATCAAATTTTGAATAAAATATAGAAAAGTTCTAAACATACCTAATGTATTTTCAATAAGTCTTATACATTTCTGGCTTTGGTCTAGAATAAACGGCCACTACTTAATATTCCTATTGTACTTACGAACTACACACAAATTGACCTAGATAACTGGGCCGTTGGAAACATTATAATATAAAATAAACGTTATTTTATTAATTCACAACTACTTGGAATATTGTATAACCTGCGTTCCAGTTGATTACATTATATTTCAAAACGAACTACAACTCGAGTCTGAACCGAATAAAACGCAGTCATATGACGTATAATGTTTAACTTTTATTGGAGGCTTGATTTGAATGGGCAGGCATAGTGAAGCTGCGAATAAGCAAAGACTAGGGGATGCTAATGGAATAATATTATATTATGAGAGTAAACGACCGTATTGTATTAGAATTCAAATAGTTAATCAGGTATACGGGTACGACACTTGGGCCAACTTATAATTTGAAACACATTGCATTAAACCGCGGGTTTAATATTATAATTGAATATTAATTTTTGTTGTACTATTATTATAATAATATGACCATGTAGTAACAATATAATATAGTATTTATTAAAGTTTAGCGATCCACGTCATTACGATACGGATAAAAGGTATGGTAATAATAATTGTTGTATGTAAAATATTACCATGTGCTAAAAGATTCTTCCACAGGAATAAACAAATTTAATGAAACAGTTAAATCTACGTAAAACATCACGAACTTGAAATTTCCATATTTTTGTAATAACTCAAACAATATGGTGGAGGGTGCCTACAAATTTTCATAATAATTGGAATAAAGATTCATCTAATTTTTTCCGGCCTTTTAAACTTGTAAGTTGTAAGCTGTTTTAGCTTTTGGCTATTACAATGGATTTTGAGTGGGGTAGAATTTGCATAAGACATAAATCAATCTATGTTCAGTGTAATTGCTATTAAACAATATCGAAAATAGTAAGTTAAATGTTGAAATTTGGTCCGATGAGTTATCTGCATATTTATTTTTGTATTTAAGTATAAAAATATCTGCTCTCTGCAGCTACATACAATAATGGTGTAGTCTAGTGACACCTATATACAATTTTATAATTTATATTGGTTATGGACAGATCATAATATTGTCTCATATTTTATTTTTAAACTTAAAACTATTTAAATCAATTCAAAAATATCAAATTTTACTATGCAGTCGGTATTATACTTTTAGGATGAACAAAAATCAATTTTGAAACTGAAATATTAAAAGATAATTTGATGTATTTATTTAATTAAATAAAATCACATTAAGTTTAATATTAATTAATTATGTTTTATTACAATACAATTTTTATTTTTATATTTTTACTGAAATTAATAAACTGATGTTATATTATAATGTGAAACATATAATATTTATATTTTTTTTTTATCTTCTTAAACTAACCTAATAATTTAATTTGTAATTTACAAATACTAAGTTTTGTTGAAAGCTGCACATCAAAAACTTATACCATGGCAAGTCTTAGTTTCCTTAAGTCAAATAAAGTTTAGATTATATAGTTAGCTTCTTCTTATAAATAACAAAAAACTATCAATATACAAGAGGTAAATACAATGTATACTTTGAATATACTTACTTAAAGTCACTTCAAATTATGTTATTTTGATTTATACAATTTGAATATTGAGTTTTTATACTATCCTATCCTTCGTACTTATGAACTAGGTATTGTAAAAAAAAAATATTATTATTTAAATAAATTTTATTTTACAAAAATATTTTGTTAACAAATAAAACATACCATTCTATTACGCTATAACTATTTATACTTATGTATTCGTGTTTATTGATTATTATTTAAAGGGGTGGGATCAGATTATTTTAGGTCTAGAACAACTTACCGATCTAATTTATGTGTCTACACAACTAGGTATAGCTTAAATGGACAACAATATTAATATATATTAAAGTTATTATAGTATGTTTAGGTACCTACATTGACCTATTGAAGTTTTCAAAACTCAAACTCAACCATTGTTATACGTTTATTTTGAACATAGATAAATACACGGAGCTTACAAAAGTTATAAATTATTGAAACTTAAAACTACAATAAGGATACAGAGAATAACTGGTTATTTCCTATTGGGCACTATGATTATTTCATTTTCTTGGGTATCAATATAATATTATATTGGAATATTATTTTAAATTTTAAAGTTCAATTGCAATGTGAGTAGAATACCTACCTAAACTATTTGATTCATACAATATAAGTAAGTTTATCCAATGGCGTAATAATGGAATATAAGTAGGTAAGTTAATAAATTAGTATAATTAAATGGTAGATAGATACCAATATAATAAGAGATATGATAAAATCTCATGAATTTAGCAATGAAAATCCGCAATAGTTATACTTAATAACAATTAACAATAGTAATTATAACGTTATAACTAAACTGTTTAGTAATCTTTTGATTCAGTTTAAATACAAATAATTTGTATTTATTATTTATTATTGTGTATTATTTTGTTCATTATTCTGGTTTTGTATATTTGTAAAAGTTAAAACTAGAAATGTATAATGCCTGGTATGCCTAATTCAGAATTAAAAATAAACATCGAGTATAATGCTAGTTTATGATTAATTAAAATGTTTAGAACACCACCAACTTATTGCAGTATAAATATATATAAATAATTGTGTTATGAGAATTATAGTATGGTAGTGAGATGATTTATTCACATTTATAACAAAGACAACTAATCAAAGCGTCACTTTTACTTACGAACGTAACATAAATTAAAGATTTAAAGAAAACAAATATATATATACATATACAAAGTGATTATTTTAACAGTAAATACTCACTATCCCGAAAAACATAAACGTATATGAAATTATTATTTTTACATAATTTGAATTCATTACGAACAACTTTAAAAAAAATATTATACTTGTATTTTCTTGCCATTTTACAAATTGTACTTATTTAAATGACAAAATGCTTAATTGCACTTTCTACAGCAAAAATTTTTTTGTATAAAAATCAAATTTTGAACGAACAGTTTAAATATAACAATTAGTTATACACTTATACCTAAGTTTAATATAACCACGGCTTATGTAACCGCAGTGGTGTGATAAAACGTTGGTCAATAGTCCACTACCCCTCTCATCAAAACTTTAAACAATTATTAGTTTTAAGTTACAATTATCTATTTACTTTGATTTCCATCCATTGTGCTAAGAATATATAATTAATAATGTGTGTTGTGAATCAAAAAATAAAAATGGTAAAAAAAACTATAAAATTTCAACGATTCAAAATAGCAAATAATATCATTTTGTTCAAAAATGTCGTTTGTGAGGAATATAATTCATGGAATAAAAATATTTTCAAAAACATTATATTTGTTTGAGATAATGAGCGTCAAATTTTTAAAAAAAAAAACAGGTCGTATTATAATAATAATATGTAACATGGATGGATAAATGTAAACATTATACAGCACAAAATACATAATTTGTAATCCTCAACACCTCAAAGTAATTACAATACAGGTACGTATCTATTATTCTGCGTTTAGTACCTATTATATTATTTAATTAATGGATTTTATTACATAATATTATCTTGTTTCAATATTTTTAAACAAATTAATATCGATGGTTATGTTTATCATATTATATATTATCGTTAAAAGCTTTAAATGATGTAATATATAAATAACGTGCATAGTAAGGCAAGCAAGAATCTAGAAAACTGTACAATTGTTATTGTTCAAACATTGTTCTTGTTCAGCAAGTCGTATTTATTTTAATGAGGTTACTGAATAAATACTTTCGATTTAAATGCCGGGTAAACCACGTAATGTCATTGTAACGTTTGTAAGCCGTCGTTGAGTTGTAATAAAGAATATAATATAAAATATAGAAATCATCAAATCGTTCAAGAAGCACGAAAAAACCGCCTGCGATAAGGTCGATTCGGGTCGTGACTCGCGGGACGAGTGTATTAATGTTTAATATAAAGTTGTCGTGTGTGAAGTGTGAACCCACGCGAATTGCTACTCGAGGAGACGTGTTGACGTTTAGATGTGTGTTGTGTGTGTTATTTTTCTTATTTATTTATACATTACGGTGATTTTTTTGTTCAATACAGTTTGTTTTTGTTTTTTTTTTTTTTGTTATTCGTTCGCTGTTGGCGCGGCAGTCGGAAAACGGAATCGATTGACTGACAGTCGAAAACGGTTCGCCGTACGTGCCGCGCGATATTATGCGTTTTATCGCGAATATCCGCAGCGACAGGGTTGCAGGTTCTTCCGATTGTTATTATTATAACACTATTATACACCCCGCCAATTAAAATTTAACCCCGGCCGCAAAGAACAAAACGTTATTGGCGTACCCCGCGCAATACGTACGTGCACAGATTCCTACAAATTATATTATATTTTACTGCGACGTACGGAACGTGTCTCTTTCGGCGGTCGTTTCCAAGAGTAGAAAACCGTGTTTTCGACTACGACAGTCGCCCGCAGCTGACTGTGAGGCGTTCGTGTGGCGTTTGCGCTAACAAATGCTGACGATCCGAAGTGGTACATTTATTATTCATATATAAATGTACAATAATATGTTGTATACCAAGTCGTCGTTGTGTATACACCTACTGATTATTACCGGGACATCCGTCGAGAGACCGAAATACGAAAAAAAAAAACATTAAGTTACCTACCTACCTACCTGCCTGCAGATGTATACAAACATTTACTATCAACTATAATATTATAATATGGGAGCGAAAAACCGAAAATCCTTTTTAGTTTTTACACGGTATTTCTCCGTGGGAGTCGAGGGAATCGTCGAGATTGGTTTTTACACAAAATAATGTAAAAAAAAATAAAATTAAGACGGTTCGCATAAGTCATATGAGTTGACTGCAATATTATACTCCGTGTCAGACACAATAAAACGGCGGTGTAGTTTTCTCTTAATCAGCCTTTCACTTGTCGACTGACTACGAAAATCGGCAGTGACGCCAGCAGCAAAGGCGTTCGTGAGGCGTGCTTGCGTGCTAACAAATGATGCTGACGATCCAAAGTGGTACATTTATTATTCATATATAAATATATAATAATATGTTCTACCAAGTCGTCGTTGTGTGCCTATATTATACTGATTATAACGGACACCCTTCGAGAGACCGAAATACGAACAACATTAAGTTCCTACCTAGCTACCTGCCTTCAGATGTATACAAACATTTACTATCAACTATAATATTATAATATAGGAGAGAAAAACCGAAAATTCTTTTTTAGTTTTTACACGATATTAATTCTCCGTGGGAGTTGCGGGAACGTATTCGTTTTTACACAAAATGTTAAACAAAAAATTAAGACGGTTCGCATATAAGTTATATTATGAGTTGACTGCAATATTATACTCCGTGCCGGACACAGTAAAAATATGTCGATGTAGTTTTCTCTTAATCATGTTCAAGACGACGCACGTGACGAAGATTTAATTACTCTAATCATAAACTACACGCTTGCAGATGTACGGATTTGATTCGGTGTTAACGGTATACGATGCGACGACAAGTTACGAAAACATTTTATATAATTTTAACTTTTTTACTCTTACATCATAATATCATTATTAACCGACGCGTTGGTTGTATATTATTTTTAATAAACAGACAATGGGAAATCAAGGGCAGCATTGTGAGTAGTGACAAAACGTCAAAACTATTTAGTTTACAACCGGGTAGTAGTTGTGTTCCATCTAATTTTATGCATTTTCTATTTTTGATTCAATATTCACACAAGCCGAAACACTATTAGAATTTGATAACATGATATACCTGCCTTATTCGTAGTTTTACCTTCTGAAATCATATTTTTTTTATAAACTATAAATTATATCATATAGTATTTCGATTTTTTAACAGCTCAAATAGTTAAATCTTATTCTAAATTGTAATAAGTTTTTAATTATTGTTATAAAAAAAAAAAAAAAAATGCTTTTAAAATATATCAGTCAACAATATTTTATTAAGAATAGGTACATTGCGTTCATTTTTAAAATATATAGGTAACTGTTAAGTATAAATAGCTGAATAGTAAAGCATATTATACATTTTTTTAAATGGATGATTAAAAATTTTAAGACCTTCACGGTATTATCAATAATAAGTATACTTTTTTTTTCTTGTTTAACCGACAGCTGCAGAGGAGGCTTTGTTTGAACAATACTACTCCTCTCTGCTGCCATCGTCTACTGGTGGATGAAATTTATAAATACACACAAATTATAGCATACAAAATGATAATACCTACCTACTATAAATTGAAAGAAAATATTAAAATGAGCGATTGTTATCTAAAGTCCCCCTATTGGAATATTTTATTGAATATTATTGATGGCTAACGCCATTTTTTTAGCAGTTGTTCGTAAACATTGTATTAATATTTAATTTATTATGCTATGCGCACCCTACTATAGGTACCTACCTAGTACCTACCTCATAGTTAGATAATCACGACTAATGGCTACATAGATTATATTAAATACACCATATATACATTATTATCTAAAGTTATGATTATGATATAATATATTACTGTGACACTATTGGTTATTAGGATATCATTTATTTTATAACGGAAGCGATGCCGTGACAGACCGGGAAAAAGGAGAAAGAAAATACTAAAAACGGAAACATTATATAGGTAGGTGTAGGTAAATAAGATTCAGATATAATGTAGTGTACTTACTACTTACCTCTACCACCATTTAAAGAATTTAAATTTTAAACCATAATTTTTTTTTTAGTACCTACTCCTACTGAAATTGAATTATAATACCAACATGGATCAAATTGATTGTACAACATTGAATTATTAATTTGTCGATCTGTATTTTAATATTATTTAATGGTACAAAAATATCTATAAGGTATTAGGTATGGAGCGTAGTGATTATTTTTGAAGGACTATGTTTACAACTTTTCAAATTTAGAAAGCAAAGAAAATAATAAACTAAACATGAAAAACTGCCATTTGAATAACTTATGAAAATTAATCAGTTTTTTCACTATATTATGTGACTAATTGGAATTTATGGATACAGACACGAACTTTTTATTTTTATTTCAATAGTTTCTCTATGTGAAAGGAAAATATACAGACAAATTCAGTGCATTTTGAGTTATGTCATCGAGATTCCCGAGCTAGGTTCTTTTTAAATTTGAGCTCATTTCATTCCTTACCAACTGTTATTGAATGTATACATTTAAGTTTTTATGACGTACATTTCACCAGCTCCCCGAAGTTACAAAATCGTTGTTTTTTCTTCACCATTAATTAGTGTGGAATTTGTGTGAATTTGTGCGATAAAGAATTTAGGACAAATTCAAAAAAACTTTGGGAAGGCTGGTGAAATGTTCACTGGCCCCCCTAAGTGTAATTAATCGTCTTTTCTGGATTCTCGAGGGGGAGCTGGGGAAAAGGCCAAAACGGTCGAACGATATTTCGGGGGTTAAGGTTAGCTCGAAAACTTTCCATTTTTCTAATCGGGCACTACATTTTGGTAAAAAAAATCCAGAAAAGTCGATTAATGACGCTTAGGGGGGGGGGGCAGCGAACATTTCACCAGCCCCCAAAAGTTTTTTTGAATTTGTCCTAAATTCTTTATCGCACAAATTCTGAAAATATTCACACAAATGTACACAAATTCCACACTAATTAATGGTGAAGAAAAAACAGCGATTTTGAAACTTGTGTGGGGGGGGGGGGGAAATGTACGTTTATGAAATATACGTTTGTAATGAAGTTATTTCATTAATATATTATATTGTATTATAATTTAAAATATTTTTTCATTACCTAATAGAATTTAATTCTGCATAAAATATTTTTAATTTTTAAATAATTATTTATACAAAAATGATTGTGCAATTACCGATACAAAATCACTTACCTAATTTTAAAGTAAAAATTATATTTTATCTCTTGGATATTTGAATATTTATAGAGACGACTACACACACCTTGTGTTTTTTTTTAATTTAATCGCGTGTGTTGCTACAATAACGAAACACTTGAACTTTAATTAAAAAAATGCATAGAAAAATATATTTAAAAAAAGTGTAATTACACATACACTCTCTAGCTGATTAGTATATTCTGGTAAAATTATATCAAGTCCATAAATGTCTATTTCATTATAATTGAAGTTTTTTCGAATAGGTATTTTAAAATAATAATACATTTTAAAAATACATAGTAGAAAATATCATTGTAAGGATATGTGGGTATGAAAATATAATGGTCCACCATAAAGTAAAATGAGTTGTTTTAAAATAAAGCAGATTTTGTCGTTCCTAAAATTAAGATGAATACGAAAATGACACGTGTCATAAAATGAATGGTAAATTATACTTAGCGTTCTTACAAAGTTATACAATGGTGAATTATTTATTGTCCTTTGAATCTTAAAGAATGTAAACAGACATTTCGAATACACATCTATAACTAAAACAATAGATTCTTTAGTTAAGTATCGCATTACATTTATTTCAGAATATTTGGATGAGCCTGATTAATAATTATTTAATGGAGCGAAATAACATTTATGCACAGTGCATATTTTGACTAAAGTATTAAATACCAGGTACATACCTACTATACGAAATTACATTTTTAATAACTAACAAATAATACATATCTTATATAAATTACAATTGTATTTAATCTGCATATTTTAAGTTAAGTGATAGTAAAATTAACAATATAGAATATACATTATACATTATACAATATAGGTAATATACAATATACGTGCTATATAATATGCTTTAAACAAAGAAATAGTTGAAAAATTTAAAAAAAAAATGGTCGGACATTACTACATTAGTGCGAAATAAGATATTTGAATTGTATTTAAGACTTATCTAAATTTTCTAGACCTAAATCAATAATATAATATGTCCAAATTGATATTTTCTGTAGTCGGCCTTATAAATAATTATATTAATAATAGACACAACTACAAAATAAATGGTTTGATTATTTGGGCCTTGTCTCTTGACTCTTGGGTTTTGACATAATATTATACTTGAGTACCTATGTTAAAATTTGAATTTTAAATATTTTGAAATAGTAATGTGCTTTCAATATTGTATTTTACAGGTGACATGTTTTATTATTTTCATTTGAAAAAAAAAAACAATATAAATGAAACATCAAGCTCATTACGTAATAATTAGTGAAGAATAATAAAAAAACAAAACTGCACCACTTAAAAGAATAAATTATGTAGGACGTCCTTGACAAAAATCTAAATACTTCACTGGAAAAAAAGAAATAATAATTATACATATATTCTGAGATGCTCTTATATTCTTTATACTCTCGGTGTATGCATAGCAAAAATAAGGCTCTTCAAATATACCTAAGCACTAGTGCAGTAATTGTAATTTGTAGAAAATTTATTTTAAATTATTACCAAAAAATATGTATGTATAATATACCTAATATGATCGTTTAATTGTTGTACTTAGCTATTACTTAATTAATAGTGAAGCTATATAATATTGACATAATATTAAACAATATGCCTAATTATCCTGAATTCAATGTGGCTGGATGGTGTTCAAAAATTAAGAATTGATATTATAGTGGACGATTTTTTTTCAGAATGATTAATAACGTAGGTAATTCAATTTTTATTAATACAAAACATTGA
>WHPZ01581962.1:10433-22116 GCA_016617965.1 Macrosiphum rosae
TAAAAAACCTAGAATAACTATTTTAGTTATTTTGTTGTGATTGAATAATATTATTCGTGGGTAGGTACTTGAAACTTCTAAAGTGTACTATTATATATCTATGAGAATATCACGGTTTTTTTTTTATGCATAACGCACATAAAAATGACGTTTAGTTTAACTAATAACTTGTATCATAAATATACTTTAAACCAACCCCAGAAAAAAAATTGTATCTACACCACTGAAAGTAGCAATCACTAGTATTCCAATATCTGAGTAGCAATATCAGTGACTGCTAATTTGAAATTATTATTATTTATACAAAATATTAAAATATAATTCATTAAATAGTAATATTGTTATTTATACCATACAAAAAATAAAATTTAAAATATTATAATACGTTTACAGTAAAACGATTTTTTTGGGTACTTAAGAAGGTCAAGTGTGTTGTGTTTTTTATATATAAATATGTTTATGTATTTACCTAAAATAATAAATGAATCATTATGATGGTTTTGATAATTAATTCAACACATATAATCATACTTATCTAAACATTAAACTAAATCAGAAGTAAATTATAGTAAAAAAATTACCTTCTTTCTGAGGAAAATGATGCTCTCCTTGTAGGACTTTCCATACCATAGTTATCTATAGTTGGTACATATGGTATATTGTATACTGCTGCCGAGATATTCGTTGAAAGGGTCGTTGTATCTATATGAATAAATCATTTAAATGTAACTGCCTAGATTATTTTCCACTCAACTCGTTTTATTTTTTGTTAATACATATACTGTTCTGATATACATGTTTACGATTTAGATTAATTTATTTTCTTAATTTTAATAACAAGTCAATAATTATGTCTGTAATATTAGTGCTAATATAAGTTTCAACGATTCGATGCATGTAATAATGATTAGTCATTTATATGTCCACATTTTGAGTTGGCGTGGGTGTACGCAACACCTATTATGTACTTAACTACAATAGGAAAGGTAGTTGACAGAGTTGAAAAAAAAGGCCTTGTTACTACCTATTTCTTCCACATTAATATATTTATTATATGTCCGTGCCCTTTATTACAGACACGCGAAAACTAAATACATTATTTATTCGATCACATTTTACTTTTAAAAGGTTATACATGCAGTTTAGTTTTCCTGGAACGAGTTTGATTTTGTGCAAAACTTTATTCATTAAATCCGTATTAAACTCAGTTGTTATTAAATACCTTTATAATATAATATATAGTATTTTAAATACACAAAGTTGACGTTGGATGTGGACGGAACGTATGCAAAAATAAATAATTAAAAATGTTTCTCGATCTACCAGAAATAGACAAAAATCTATTTTCAAAATTAATATCGTCATATTAAGACTCTATAATACATATCCGTCCGCCTTGAGAAGGGTCAAATAATATATGAGACAACCGATTGATGTTCAGCACTTGTGTGCACTCGGCAATCGATTACACTCTGAATTGAATCAGCAGTTATAATATTTACTTGTGTTCGAGTATGCTATCCACACGTATACGCACGAATTGTTTTGACTGGACCTATGTGCACGAAAATTCCGGCAGATAAATATAATATAATAACGAAAACAATAAGTATGTTGTGACCTTACGTTTTACTTTAAGGTTACTTAATTGTTTTAAAAAGTGAAGTGAAAAACAAGAGAAAAATTAATGAAAAACGGGAATTTTTACACAAAGTTGTTTTTGAGAAAATCGATTTTGGTTTTTGGTGCAACACTTAAACAAATGACCGTAGGTACATGAAATTTTGAATGAATGTTTGTATAAGCATTTTCTATACAACATCAAATTTTTCAAGATTTTTGACATATTTTGAGTTCTTTACGGACATTTTCAGTTTCCATTTTTTTTTAGTTTTTTTTCGAAAAATATCAATAAAATTTTATTTGCCCTTTAAAAAAGCTTGAAAATTTAGTAGAAGGCTAATAGTATATTGTTTCGAAGGCAGATGAAAAAAATTAAAAATCCTTAATCACAATTTTTTTTTATAAGCATTTAAAGTTCAAATATTGACAAAATTTTTGAAAATTATTACGATTTAGAAATCCATAAATAATTTTCTTTTTAAATCTAAGATTTGAAAATGTAATACAAGATTACTCATAAGTTTGTCTACCTTTATCAAAAAAAAAATGTCTATAAGAAAGTCAAATAAAATTTTAATGAGCATTTGAAATTCATATTTTTACAACATTTGATATTCACTCGATTTCTCATGTAACAATTTCCTTATTTTGTTATAATTAAAAACGAATGACTATAGATAGTTGAAAATTTCACTGAATGTTTATATTAGCATTTCCTTTACACCATACAATTTTGAAAATATTTTGACTCTTTTTGAGCTGTTAACGGACATTGTCAGTTTTAAATTTTTTAGTTTTTTTTTCAGTAAATATCAATAAAGTTTTATCTGTTGGGCCAAAAAGTGTAAAAATGTAATACAAGGCTCCTTATTATATATTGTTACAATATCAGTTGAAAAATATTTCAAATACATAGGCACATTTTTTTTTTTTATAAGCATTTAAAGATCAAATTTTATAAAATGTTCAACTTTTAAATCTTAGGATTGAAAATTTAAAACAAGATTTCACGTAAATAGTTGATTCTGTTACCAAAAAATCTAAAAAAATACCATTTTTAACAAAAAAAGACATTTAGAACAATGTCAAAAAACATTTAAAATCATTAAACACATTAAACAAAAAACATTTATAAAGAAAACGTTTTACACAAAAAAAACATTGTTTTTTCGCAACCCTTCTCATCATGATTCATGCCGTTATATTTTGTAATATTATGCGACTATAATACTTGTAATTTTTTCGTTGTTGACACAGTAGGTACTCACAGATCCGATCACATAATTTCGATCCCGAAAACGCAGATACTATAGATATATCCAAACGTGAGGTAGGTTAGATCGATTTATATTTATTTATAACATGTTGGCATTTCTACGTTTAAAATCAATTATCTCTCTATGATATCTTCAATATAAAATGGTTTATCGACATAAAAGTACATCGATGGTCATCGATAGTACTGCAAACAGTCAGAAAGACAAGTGGTTCTCAAACTCCATCTCAACAATATATAGCTAGAAATAAATTTGGCGGAAACGAATATCGAACCTTTTTAGTTTTGGCGGAAATGATACTTGGTGGAAACGAAAATCGGCTTTTTTGATGTACATTTCACCAGCCCCCCAAAACAAATTCGTTGTTTTTTTCTTCACCATTAATTAGTGTGGAATTTATGTGAATTTGTGCAAATATTTTCAGAATTTGTGTGATAAAGAAGTTAGGACAAATTCGTTTGGCGGAAACGATGACCACCCATACACGATACACACTTGTTCACTTATATCGTACTTTATGTATTCTAACGTATCTAGGGTTGACGGTATTTTCGGTATACCGTAAATACCAGTATACCGATATTTTAAAATTATTTTGGTAAACGGTATACCGTAAAAATCGTCTAAATTTTCTAGTATCAATGGCAATAATATAGATTATAATATTATATATTATAGTATATTATAATAAAGCACATAATGTGAAACAATATTAAAGTAAAAAAGGTGCTTTGCTGTACAGTAGGTTACAAGTGAATCACTGTATAATGAATGGTATAAAATTTGAATTCAATGATATAATATCATTGTATAAGAAAAACGATTCTGAGCGGAGACGGTATGTCGGTCTAGGTATAAGACATATTATATGCATATCTATAGTATGAAAAAAAAATTGACCTATAATAGCTACCTATAATAAATTCCAAATTAATCATATCACAATATCCATTAGGTACTTATAACTCAAAATAATTTGGAAATTTTCGTCATTTTTAAATAATTTGTCAATATTTGAACTTCAAATGCTTATAAAAAAAATTGTGACTATGGATTTTTAATATTTTTCATCTGTATTTAAAAATTAAAACAATAAATTAGGAGCTTTCTATTAAATGTATAAGCTTTTTATAAGCCAACAAATAAAATTTTGTTCTTATTTATATAAAAAAAAAAAAAAAAAATGAAAACTGAAAATGTCCGTAAAGAGCTCAAAATAACTCAAAATATTTTGAAAATGTTATGGCGTATAGCAAATTCTAATATTAACATTCAGTCAAACTTTCATGTACCTACGGTCATTTGTTTAAGAGTTGCACCAAAAACCAAAATCGATTTTCTCGAAAACAGATTTTGCGTAAAAATTCCCGCTTTTCCTTAATTTTTCTTTTGTTTTTCACGGCGCATTTGAAAACAACTTAAAAAATTTTGCTTTTGACCCCCCAAAGTATCAACTATATTCACTTTCCTATCAGAAAACATACTGTTGAAGAAACTCCAAGAACTTTTACTGTGCAAAAAGGTGATGACAGACACAAAAATAAAAATAAATAAATAAAAAATAAACACACATCATTGTAAAATCAATACAGTCATCGTTTTACTCAGAATCTAAAATGTCGATACTAGATACATTTTATTTATTATTTCGGTATACCATATTACCGTACCATATCGGTATTTAGGTATACCGAATCATTTCGGTTTTGGTATACCGTTTCAAACCGGGATTGAAGTCAATACCGTAATACCGAAAATTATTTTCAATACCGTCGGCCCTAATTGTATCATATTATATCATACTTATAAATAGGTAGGTACCATATCTATTATAAATACTTATAAATAGTTTTAAAATTCTATTTTTTAGATTCTGATTGGAACGAGTGGTTTTACAATGCAATGGAGTTTATTTTATTTTTTAATTTTTTAATTTTTTTTTTATGTCCTGTATACAAAATTTCTACCAAAAGGAATCCTTCGATTTCTACATATAGTATCTTATCTTTTAGCAAATCGGATCAAGATGGTATTTTAGACAGATCATTTTTCGATTTTATCAATAGTTTTAATGTCAAGGTAAAAACCACCGAAAAATTACGAAAACCGCTAAAAATTGAATTTTAATTTCTAGCGCTTTGTTTATTGCCATAGAAACGAATAAAAAATTATAATATTATAATATCAATTTAACTTACAAGATATAATAATTAATGACAATATACAATATCTATAGACTGAGAAACGTTTCCCCTCAGAATACTTTCTTATACAATGATAGAATATCATTGAATTTAAGTTTAATACAATTCATTATACATTGACCCACTTGTAATTTACTGTACAGCAGAGCGACATCCACTTACCTGCTTTTTTTAAATAATGAGATTTAGGAGATATTAAGATAATTTGGGACACACATGACACTGTGACAGTAATGTAGTCCATCTAAAACGCTATTTGTTTGTAGCTGTATTAGGTATCTATTTAAAATGTACCGACATAATAATCATTATGATGTAAAAAAAAATTGGTATAATGTATTTCGATTGAAATTATTTAGGTGTACTTTTTTGGCAATTATTATTGGCCCGTTGTACAAAAATTATATCAAATCGTTCTTGAATTGCAATTTTATTTTTTTAAATATCTTGTTTCTATATTAAAATTACGTAAGTACCTTTGTGCCTAGGTACTTTAATATCGGTAAAACACCTGACGCGCAGTAGCAGCTGATGGATAAAACGAGAAACCGTCATCCATCACTGGGCCCCATATTATTATATATTGTGCACAGGATCACGGGGTGGGCCGCAGTCCTGGATGACGTTGGTGAACGACTTCCGGTCGGGTTAGCTATATATATACACACACAAACACATTTGTACTTGACGGGGAGGGTCGGGTGCTTGTCGGGAGGGGTGCGATCTGTATGCTTGTTGCGTGGTGGACCGCGGTCAGAACGAGCGCGGACACTGCTTACACCCTTAACCACAAAAAACCTTAGCGCTTCACGCACCTCCTCTCCAAAAACACATCCCCCTCGTCTCTTGGGAAAACCCAACGCCGCCGTAACCACATCTAACATTAAACGCGTGCGCCACTGGCCAGTCATCCGACCATTTATCTTAATGCCAGTCTCCGACGCCATTTGTTGTGTGTTCGTGTATGGTGCGACTCGTTTTGCAGTTAACGCGGAATTCGGAAAACCTGAAATCGTTATACCTCTGTTTACTCTCTCTCTCTCTCTCTCTCTCTCTCTCTCTCTTATTATCTGCTCCTTTTTTTTTTCAAAACGAAAAGCCGATAGGGCGAGAAAAAAAATGATCCTTTTATGTGTAATGTACATTCAGCATATTACTATACATCAATCGGTCACTATACGTGTACACGCGTTTATTTATTTAAACACATATATTATATATAAGTATGTAGGTACTCGGTCTTTTGTCGTATCGTAAATTCAATTTTACACGTCGGTCAATGTATATAAATGCCACTGGAAACGTATACACACACACACACACACACACGCTCGCGTACACACATTTATTGTACCTATACACGGACCTACCAATGTTTATATGTATATAACAAATATACACCTATATATAAAACTATAAAAGTGAATGTAAAATGTAGTACTGGTCAGTGATAATAATCTCAATAAATAACGGTGACGATAAGTCGTGGAATAGTGCTATATATAATAATGCCGAGTGGTAGGTATAGGTACGTATCTACGATCCACGATGCGTCGTGTTTATGGGGCTTGTAAAAATCAAGTACCTACCTTAATCTAACTGTATATGGGTGTAATACTATAATATATATATTTATGTTTACTGTTATGGCCATCGCGATGGGATCAAATGATGTGGAATATAGGCAACTGCAGTATCTATATTAATAAAAGCCAATGAGTGTGTGTGTGTGTGTACGTATGATTACAACCAAGTACTAAGGAAGTACCTACCTACATAGCACTATATAGTGATCCTGAAATTTGGAACATGGGTAATCCTATAACAGAGGATATTATGTAAGAGATGTGCACATTTTTACATTTTTACATTTTAAAGAGGGGCTTACACAGGGTTTTGTAGCTCAAAACTATCTAAATGACGGTGTTAAAAATATGTGTAGTTTACATTTAATGAAGCTTAAGAAAGGGTAAAACCACTGATATCATTATTATTTTGTCAAGGGCCACGTCATGCAGGATCAGCTATAATTAATAAATATATCTACTATATTATATATGTATATAACATCAAAAGCTTAAAACCGATAACCCTTATGCAAATCCACAGTCATAGATGAATAGATGATAGATTCAGAAAGATCCATAGTGTCATAGGTTACTTTTTATTACTTACTTTTACTTATCAACACATAATTAATGTCGAATATAGTTTATAGTTGACTCACAAAAAACGATCATATTTTTTATTTATATAATATTGTTGCAATTGCTTATAAAAAAAAAAAATATTATTATGATTGTACATCATTTTAGACCTATATTTTATGTTTGGTCAAAACAACACGAATAATCGTGATAAAAATCTGTGAAGTTTACAAGAAGGAATAAACTCCATTTCATTTGTCACGGCCTACGCCGTATGTAAGAATCGTCAGCTAGTTAGATATATGTAAATTATATTATATGCAAAGGCATCATTTGAGGTGTTAGGTATAGGGTAGCTTATACATACCTTAAAATTTATCAAAATAGCATTTTGGTCTGATTATAATTGTTCAATACCGTTCAAAAATAGTCTTTTTATCTCAAGTTAATCGGCAACTATGGTTATGTGATATTATTATTAATGTAGGTATGTATACAAATGTTTGGTTTACATTAAATATTTTTTGTGTGACTGAGGATTTCAGGATTTATTTTAAGTGCAATGTTTTTAGGTACAATGCTATAGTGTTTATAAAGTATGAATATACAAGTTTAAATTTAAAAAATGTAACTTGTAAGTACCTACTTATTAGTACTAACTTAGTATTATCACCCATACAATATTAATTTATGGGTATCATGCAAAAACGTAAAACTTTAAAATGGTGTTTCTTGATTGCAAATAATGTCTGGTATTATTCCATAAACTTATCGGTTGAGATAAAATTTGTGATTTTTGGCGATGAGTCGCTCATTACAGTGGCAGAATAGATATTCGGGCATCATGCGGAAACATAATTTTATTATTATTTTGGAATTTTTAAGTACTAAATTAGTATTATTAGGTATAAAATTTATTTTTTTTTTTTGAAAATTCGTAGTATATTAGACTATTAGATAGAAATTATTAAGAATCAAATTTTTTCTAAAAACTCTATAGTACAATAATATTTATGTTGGCCTGCCTAATTATCAGCATACTTCTGATTATAATATCGCCATATGAAATAGTTCGATTCACTGAATTTTTTTTGTAAATAAATAATAATGATGATGAGGGAATGTTATATAAAAAAAAAGGTGCTCTGCTGTACAGTAGGTTACAAGTAGGTCAATGTATAATCGATGATATTAAATTTGAATTCAATGAAATGATATCATTGTATAAGAAAAACGATTATGAGCGGAGACGGTATTTCAGTCTAGGTATAAGGCATATTATATACTTATCTATGGTATTAAAAAAATTGACCTATAATAGCTGGTCCCTATAATAAATACCAAATTAATCATATCACAATGTCAATATCCATTAGGTACTTATAACGCGTTATACATCAACAACAAACCCTGATACTATCATATAGATATATTATAATAGTGTACTTTAGAAATTTCAAGTACCCACGAATAATATTATACAATCACAACGAAATAACTAAGATAGTTATTCTAGGTTTTTTTATGTAATTTCATCCAAATTTGAACTTAAAATGACTTTAAAAATAAACTGAGCATATGTATTTTTTAGATTTATTGGTAACAGAATTAACTACTTACGTGGAATCTTGTTTTAAATTTTCAATTTTTAGATATAAAGTTGAACATTTTATAAATTTTTAACTACAAAATAATTATTTAACTTTAAATTTGATAACATTTGTCAAAATTCGATCTTTAAATGATTATAAAAAAAAAATATATCAGAAGCCTTGAATTAAATTTTTACACTTTTTGGCCCAACAGGTAAAATTGAATTGATATTTATAGAAAAAAAAACTGAAAATGTCCGTAAACAGCTCAAAAAGAGTCAAAATATTTTCAAAATTGTATGGTGTATAGGAAATGCTAATATAAACATTCAGTGAAATTTTCATGTATCTACAGTTATTCGTTTTAGAATTACAACAAAATAAGGAAATCGCTACATGAGAAATCGAGTGAATATCCAATATTGTAAAAATTTGAATTTTAAACGCTCATAAAATTTAATTTGACTTTCTTATAGACATTTTATTTATTTCTTGATAAAGGTAGATAATCTTATATCACATTTAAAATCTTAGATTTAAAAAGAAAAATGTTTACGAGTCTGTCGTGTTTGAGCTGCGTATGACGGGTCTGGACCCTAGGTCTACTACTAATTTCTAATTTCATAATAATTTGAAGCCACTCTATTTAACAGTTTTAGATTTAATTAATATGTTGCCGATGATGACTATCTGGAAAAAACTTGCTTCTGCTAAACAGTTGTATTATGATTAATATATTAGGTAGACATCATTAATAGGAATTGATAAATATTAAATAAAATAAATCCATAAGTAACTAGATAAAAGATAAATCTGATGAATCGCAAACGTACGTGTATATAATATATCGATGAAAATATGAATGGTATGTGTAATTACTAATTACTAATTTATAATTACCTATTAGGCATGCATTTGGGACACGTAGTTCCAAAAGTATCAAAAACTTGAAGTTATATTAATTAGTATAAAATATATATAATCTATATATACATATAATATTATATACTTATATTGGTAATATAACTTATTACTATGCTCAATGAAATATTCAAAATATTTGGACTCATTTGAACTATTTATAGGCATTTTAACTATTCGAAATTATTGAATTTATTTTTAAGTGTTGTTAAAATTGTAATCTCTTTTGAACTAACTTAGAGATAATGATATAATAAAACAAGTTGAGTGCTCGAACGTATAGGCACGTCTAGGCGATAACAATGCGAAAAGTTAATATACGAAAACAGTGAGAAAAAGAATATTCTCATTATAGACTGCGTAATAATATAATATTATTATTATATATTACGCGTGACAATGCGGTAGAAAAGAAAAACAATAGTTTTCTTGGCTCGCGGACGAGCAGTATTCAACTGAGCAACTGACACCCCTAGGGTAGAAAAAAACCCTAGTCCCGAAAACATACACATATTATTATTATTTTACCCTTTTTTCACAATCACCATTATTATTATGATTGTTATATACCGCGGTAAGCGTATCATCATCGCCGTCGTTATTCACTGTAGTTGGATGGGTTGGAAGGAGGGGCGTCGACGGCGACGGACTGCTAAGCCGAGATTAATTCGCCCACTGGCGATACCACGTATATATATATATATATTATATACCTATGTGCCCATATAAATATATATATATATACGTTGTTATATACGTCATATTATATATTATTTTATAATACATATACATGACATGAATAGAAATCCACCACGGGCCCTGCTTTTATTTCCGACTCGAGACCCGTCCGTGCTGCCACAGTGATTACGCCGCCGCCGAACCGAACAAAACAAAATGAAACATCCGGTTGGCGAGAGAGGAGACCGTTAATAAGGAAAACTCGATGTGCCCGCCGTCCGTTTGTGCGTTATTTGTATACATAATATTATATATATAGCATAATATATGTTGTAATATACCCACATGCATTGAACGCCCGTATATATATATATATATATATATAACATTATGTGGGTGTGCGGGTATATTTATAACATAATAATGTGCTGTCTCGCGGTGGTGGACGAATGCGCCGGCACGGTCATTGTAACGCAAATTATTTTCCCGTCGAAAACCGCGAATGGAAAACCGCCGCCGCCGTGAGTTCTATAACACACAAAATATACATATATATATATTTATATTATGTGTATGTATAATGTATATATTATGTATATATATATATATATATTGTATATATCCTATCATAGTAGACCACTGTTGTTGTTTGTAGCGGACAAAAAAAAAGGGATCCCCTAATTAGAAATGCTAAATAGTTATTGTTCCCCCGATGATGAATGATAATAATAATAGTAATAATAATAATAATACAGCAAGACCTCAATCATTCGAACGTCCTCCGTTATTATTATATATGTGTATCGATCCCACCAATAATTATGTATTGACATCTATTTTGTCTCGTACACCACCGGCCATAGTGTTCATATGACCATGCTCTGGACTACTGGTCGACGAGTAGTTGACCTAAACCTTTTTTGAAAAAATCATCGATAAGTACCCCACAACTATTAGGTACATAACCGATTCCCGATTGACATGAAGTTCGTAATCAAATAAATATACCTATTATGATTCTGTAAATAGTGTTATTTTTAGGTTAAGTTATCTAATATAACTTAAATGATACAACGTATAATATAATATAACGTTGGATAAAACGTGTTCAGTTGTATGTAATAATATTATGTATTTTATATTCAATATTTCATATATTGTATGCAGATACCTGCTAAAGGTTATTAAATTAAAATATTATGTGTTTAAAAAAATATGTTTATGTTTATGTATGTATGTAT
>WHPZ01581963.1:4638-14962 GCA_016617965.1 Macrosiphum rosae
CTTTCAGGAAAATTATTAAAAAAAAAAATGTATTTAATGTGTTAAATATTTAATATTAATTATTTTTTTAAATGTTGTAATTGTAAAGCGAGGAATAATTTTATGCCCATATTCAGAAAGTGCTAAATTTATCATTTATAGTATGAACTATGAATATGAATTACAAATAATAATATAAAACTAAGTTAATTGTTTGAGATTAAACACTTAAGACAATAAATTGCTAATCTCATATTCTCATTAGGATAATGTTGGAAGACTTTCTTACCATATTCTTTAAATTGTACATTAAACAAAAAAATCCCTAGCATCATTATCAGTGCATATTATAATGTACAATATTATGGATGACAAAATAAATAACTTCTAACAGGTTTTAAACAACTATCAAATTTAACAGATTCTGAGTGGCTAATTGGATTCAGGATAATGTTACAATGGAATAAGAACCATAATCAGACATTTGTGAGCCATAAATCATTATTCATTTACTATCCCTTTTTATAATTTAATACAATTTTCATAATACCAACGATTTAACGTTGAAATAAGTACTCTTTTTTTTTTTTGTTAAAGGAGTTGGAAAAGACATCGAATGCGTACTATTTGGAACTATCGAGACAAATATAATAAACAATGAATCTGTAGTATTAATGTATCATTTATTTATCATTATTTATTAATCAGTACTTATTGCAATTAATTAGTGTAATTATTGTACAATTAGATGTACATATAGATGTTTGTATTCTGGCTAGTCAAAAGTAGGAATTCTTATTAGATAGGTAGTTTTTTTTAAATAATTGAAGAAAAAAAATACTAACATTTGTTAATTTTTTAATATTATTATTAAAAAAATTGTTCAGTAGTCAGAATTACTAAAATGTTAGATTGTCTCAGCTAAAAATTGTTTTTTGTATATGATGATCATTGAATACATAATATCGACTGCCGCAACAAAAACTGTCGTAACTCAATTTTACAACTTTTTTTTTTTTTCAATTAGTTATTCCTTTATTCCTGAATTTCTAACAAAGATGGCAGTAACTACATCTTATTGTATAGAACGTCTTTGGCTGATTTATGCTACTATCAGGTTCGTTGGAAATCCAGAAAAATAGAAACGCCAGATTGAAAAAAAAAAAGTTGTAATATTGCGTTACGACAATTTTTGTTGCGGCAGTCAGTATATGCATCCACATTCACTAGATATAATGTAGGAGTATTAAATTACTATCTAAATAACTTAAAATTTCAATTTATTTATTTTTAACTTAATTAAAAAAAAAAAAAAGTTAACTCAACAGAGTTAAAAATTGCAATTACTTGTTGCATAGCTTTGGCTAAAATTGTAAAGAAATTTAATCCAAAAGATTGAACGAAAAAGTCATTGAGTTTCAAATTTAAATTAAATATAACAGTAAAAAGGAATAAGCAAAAACAAATAAATTCAAATATGCTTAACTCCTAGAATAATTTATATATTATAAATCAATAATTGAATTATACCTAATAATCAATTTTATGAATTACAAAATAAACATTAATAGAATGATAAATTACAGTAATAATAAGTTTAAATAACCGGCTATGATAATATATAAAAAGAATGTAATAAATTATATATTCAAAATATCAATTAACCTATACAATAAAGATACCTATTATCTTTATAAATTGTGCAAAAAAATATTTTTAAATGTACTGTTTTGTGAGCCATTCAAAATAAATATACAATTAACAACTGAATATTATGCATTCTGTAGCTTAACATTTTCTAAAATTGTTGAAAACAAATTTTTATTTTGTAATATGTATATAAATGTTTTATACGTACAACATAGAAAATACAAAAGTAACTATTATTAATTGTGAAAAGCACATAAATGCTTAAAAAAAAAGGTATCAAATTAAAATGCACAATACAATACTTAACATTTAAAAATTAAAAAAGTAATAAAATACAAAATGAGAAATGAAATAAAATTTCAACATAAAAGTATAACATTTTTTTGTTTATAACAGTCCATTTGCAATATCAAATGCAGTAGCTCTTTGTCTTAACACAACAATAGCATTGCTCAGTTTTAGTGCTGGTCCAAGAGGAATGTTTAGTATATCCGTCAAATCTTTTTGAGTTAACATTAAAAATACATCGCCATCAATGTCCTTTATTTGAAAAAAAAAATAAAAGTAAATATACAGTAGACAATATAAATATATATATTTTTTATTGATCATAAGCATCGGCAACTATGGCCATTAGCATTTTGTAGGAGGGTTATAGTTGGTTGGGGAACACAAGTGTGCGGGGTGAGGATTTGTCACTAAAAACTGCCAGGGACACCTATTCAGGAACTACCGACACCAGCTAATGCTTGACCTCAGAACACTTTAGTGATTGAGATCAACCACCGAGCTACACACCAGGCCCCAATTTAAAAATTATGTACTATTTGTTATAAATATAAATAAAATATTCTTTTTTTACCTGTTTTACAAACAATTTAGATATTTTGATTCGTTCAGAGGGATTATTGTCTGTATAATTATTAGATACTATTTTTTCGACAAAATCAGCTACTTCTTTGATAGGCCATTTTCTTGCATCAGTAGTACTAAATATTGGTATACCTTGTAGAACATTATGTCTGGTCCATACATTAAGCCTTGGAGGTTTAAAAGATCCATAGCCATAGGATGTATAATCATTAACACCTTTAATATTTTCTAATTCGTTCATCGCTTCAACGGCTCTTGTATAAACAGTTTTAGAACGACCATTTGGTATCTTTTTTTTAAATTTATTTTTTAATCTATACCAAACATAAATTGTTTTAATGACATTTGTTTGATATAATTATTGATGAGTATTACTTGTTATTGATTCTTTTTCTTCTTTTGGGTTTGTTTGAGTTATAACTTTTTATTTTATTTAACTTCAGTTTTTGTCTTTTTTTATCCTCTCGAGATACAATACTAACAGAACTTGAAAAACTAGACATACATTTAAATTTATATTAAACAATAAATCATACAAGTATAAAGTAAATACATAGATATATAAACAATTTTTTTTTAATTACTTTTCAACTGAAAGTGGAATGTCTTCAGGTTTTATTCTATCAGGAATATTTATCATCCCGGAAATTGATGATTTCCATGACTCAAATTCATATGGACACTCTTTGGCAAATACATGAGTATTTTTGGAACTGTTTGTATTGCCTTTACCATTACAGCCAGGAACTCTGCAACTCCAAAGTATTGCGTTTACTAAAAACACATACAAAAATTATCAATTAATTACATGTTTAAAAAATACAACATAATTTTATTTCATATACAAATAAGTTATAAGTGGAGAAACTTGGAGATTGTGAAACTTTTCTTAAACAGAGGTAAATGTATGGCGTTTTTTAAATGGCAAACAATATATTGTGTCAAAGTCCATTAAAATTGATTGAATAAAAATTTAAATTTTTCTTTTTTTTTTATTAATGACAACACATAATTTTATACTTAAAATATATTAAACATGGTGTGTTATGAAATATAATACACCCATGTTCATTTCCTATCTTTTACCATTATAAGTGTCAAAAAATAAATTATACTCATTGTAACTTATACAGTCAGCATTGATCAAATATACTATGGTTTGTATGGCATATTCTAATTATTGGTATTATCAATTTTAAAATCAGTTAAGATATTTTAGGTTCTGAGGCCTCCGAAGAAGGTATTGATTTTACAATGATGTGTGTGTGTGTTATTTTTTGTGTCTGTACACGATAAGTAGTCGAAATAATGCTTCGAATTTCAACTTTAGTATCTTCCACAATGGGAAAGTGAATCTAGTTGGTGCATTCTGAGGGTCAAAATTTAAAATTTCCAGTAGTTTTAAAAAGTGTCAGAAAATCAAAATCAAAGAATAATGAGTATTTTTAGGCAAAATTGGTTTTCGACAAATTCAATATTGGTTTTGGTGTAACTCTAAGACAAATTACCGTAGATACATGCAATTTTCACTGAACGTTTATATTGGCATTTTTTATACACCATACAATTTAAAAAATATTTTGACTTGTTTTTAGCTGTTTAAGGACATTTTCAGTTTCCAATTTTTTAGGTTTCTTTTCAATAATTGTCAATAAAATATTAGTCGTTTGGTTAAAAAGCTTGAAAATGTTAATACAAGGCTCATAATATATTGTTACAATAGCAGTTGAAACATATTAAAAGTACAGAATAACATTTTTTTTTACCAGCATTTAAAGTTAAAATGGTGATTAAATACGTAAAAATCACAAAAATGTGCAAATTATTTTGAGTTAGAAATTCATAAAATGTTTTCTTTAATTTATTATTAGTTAAATTTTAATTTTAAATAACAATAAATACAACTTTGAACTAAAAAATATATTTTAATTGTAACTAATTTTATTAAGAAATATAATATTGTTGTAATAGTATTTAATTAAAAACTTAAGTTAAGTAAAGATATCAAGAATTTATTAGCAAATTTATATAGTAAGTAATTTCTAATTTGTATTACATTTCTATAACAATAATGAGCATTTTCGAAGTTTTTTAATCTTCATGTTAAGTTAAATCAATACTCTACAAGTGAAAAAAAAATGTGACTATTTGATAATTATCAAATTTGAAATAGATTTGTAATACTAAAAATCTAAGTATTATTCATTATTTAATTTATATTTTATGGCTATGCAATACAATACAGTGTGCATCATAGAAATATAAGCCATAATCGGGAACTGAAAACTCCTGGTAAGGTTAACAACTGGTATTTCATTTTAAAGTTTCAATTAATAAGCGAAATGTTAACCTTGGTTATCAGTTATCACACAAATTAAAACATCTTCAAATAAGTGTGTGATACTCTACTGTACAGTAAGTTACAAGTAGGTGACTGTAATTATGGTGTTAAATTTGAATTTAATGATATAATATTATTGTACCTATACGAAAAACGACTCTTAGCATGGACGGCTTGTCAATCTAGGATAATTTATACTATATTTATATTGTTGTTAATAATACAGTAGCCGGTCAACAGATACATGCACGCATGTGTTGTCTCTGTCTTAAAATTGTGTAACATAGCAAATTGTACACTCAGCAGAACACTTATTCATACAAGGACAATTTTTTTTTAAATTTCTAACAGAATAATTTGCACATTTCCGTGATTTTACAAATTTTGTTTGAATTCAAATTTCAGACGCTCATAAAAAATTAGTGTTGATGTAAGATCAACTTCCACTAACAACAACTTACAGGAACCTTGTATTAGATTTTAAGTTTTAGACCAGTTTTTATCGACATTAATTAAAAAAAAATTAATTATAATCGAAATTTTCATATGCCTATAAATAGCTCAACATGAGTCAAAATATCTTTAACATTTTATGGTGTATGGTTATATAAACATTCAGTGAACATTTCGTGTATCTATGGAAATAGTTTTTAGAGTTACTCCAAAAACCAAAATCGATCTAGTCAAAATCAATTTTGTGTAAAAATTCCAGTTTTATTAAAAAATAAAAAAAGGCTTTTGAAAACTACTGGGAATTTTGAGCTCCTTAATGCACCAACTAGATTCACTTTGAAAAAGATACTGAAGTTGAAAATCGAAGGATTATGTCAACTACTTATCGTGTACACGCTCAAAAAAAAAACCTACATCATTCAATCTTTGTAAAATCAATACATAGCTCTGCTCAGAATCTAAAATGTATATAATACACATGGTATGCATGGAGTGAAAAATGTATTGATATTACAATGTGTTTTTTTTTAATTTTTATTTTGTCTGAAGAAACTTTATTTAGTAAACAAATGTTCCTATCATACAATCTAGTTTAGTGGGTTAAAACCAAAAACTTCTCTGTACTCAGAAAAAATAATCAGAGTAAAAAATGTTAACATTAGTTGTTAAAATTTGAATATTTTTATTAAAATAATTGTTTTGAAACCAAAGTTACGTAAAGTTAGACCATAATTTCACACAGACTTCTTTTTTTTTATATCATATTCTATGATTTGATTTCAAATTTAACATACCCATTACACTATTACAGTGACCTACTCTCAATAATGAGGTACACTCAAACCCTACTATATATCAGAGCATATACATATATATATATTTTTTTTTTAAGTTGTTAGAATGACAAAATTTAATTTATAGTTATTAATTTGAATACAATATAAATGTTTACCTTTAAATAGTTCAATGGGGTGATTAGTTTTCAAGCACCATCCAAGTGGATGAATATTTGGACTATCGTCTTCAATCCAGTATGCATATATGGGATCAAATCCATCGTAAAGTATTTTAAGTTCATCCCCTTTAACATCTACTACTTTAGCAATTCTTACTAATGAAGGATTAGCAATATCAACTACTTCAATTGCCATGCTATTAGTAAATTCTCGTAATGGTCTACGAACAAATGCATCTTCTGGTACAGGTTTACTATTCGTTTCTTGTAAGTATTTAGGCCATGAAAAAGGTTTTTTCCCTCTACAATCTAAATAAATGTCAGTATTAATATAATATACATTTATCAGTCAAAATGTAAAAAAAAAAATATATATATATTTACTATCGTAACCACTAGGGGGACACAAAGTTCGACCATTTTTATCACACCATCCAACTGGATGTATATTAGTTGATGTGATATCCGTCCAATAGTCAAAATCATCTGTCCAACCATCAAAATGAATACGTATACGATTACCCAAAATATCAGCAATAGTAGCAACACATATAAGCTGTTTTGGTAGTGTGCGGGTTAATTTATCTAAAGCTTCTAATTTAGCTCCAATACAAAATGAGTGATCTGTAGTATGATTCTAGGTACAAAAATGATCATCATATTATTATATATCCATATATATTATATACTATGTATAGAAACTAATGAAACATAGTTCATATAAAAGAAATCAAGTATGTATAATATTCATATAAAAATAGTTAATTGTACAACTTACAACCATATATATTGCACTAGGAAAATTCCATTTCGGCGCAGGCAGAACACCAGGCATTCTAAGGTAATCAGTCCAATTGAATGGCAGTTTATAATTTTTTGGTGGTTGTAAAGTGCGAGAGTTTTGCTCACACCATCTAGGATAAAACAAATCTGGGCAATTTGCATTTACCCAAAAATCATATATATCTAGGTAGCCATCAAAATGTAGCTTAATGCGATAACCTGGTGAAAATTAAAATTGAATTAAGTAAATCTTAAATATATATAAAAATAAACTTGATAATTACCAACAACTTCTACTACAGTCATTACACAAAACAATGCTTCATGTTCTGGGTCGATACCTTCTAATCTTTGTCCAACTTTAAATGGGTTACAATCATTTGGAAAAGGATTATCAAATAATTTTTTTGGAGCCGGTATATAATCAGTGTGTTCCAAATAGCTCGATATTTTTTCATTTTCTATTTTACCCTGTAAAATTAAAGAAAACTTATACTACTTATTAAAAATTAAATTATATATATCATTATACGTTTTGAACAATTATTGTAGGTTCATTTGGTTTTGAAGGTTTTCTTCTATTTCGTGATTTTTGAAAAGAACGTTTTACAGTTATTGGTATTGGTGGTGGCATCTTGCAGGTCTCATTATCAGGGTTTTTGACATTACCCAAATCAACATGTTGAGCTTCATTTTCTGTTTGGAATGATGGTAAACTTTGCTTTCTTTTATTAATTCTACTTTTCAATTTGGCTAAAAGCATTTTTCGATCAATTACAGGTTTAGTAATTGGGGTTTCTTCCCGTGCTTGTTCAATGTCACAAGAACTTTTATTAGCTATCTGCAGTTTGGTATCAAACTTTTTACATTCCAAGCTACAATACATATTATCAATCAATTTAGATTCGTCTATAATTAATTGACAAAATTCATATCGACAACGATATGGACGTTTTATACAATAAACTGAAAAATAAAATTTTTTCTTGTAATAATATGGAGTAAGAGTTAATAAATTATAAATATTGTTATACCTGGATCTGGTTTTTCTTTTCTAATTTCTTTTGGAAAAAGTAATTGAAGGGTAGTTGGTTTTGACAATGGTATTTTATTTTGACTTTGTTTAGGTGCTATATTAATCGTTGGATTCTGAAAAAATACAAGCTTTACTTAAGTACTATTTTCATTAAAAACATCCAATATACCGTACTTTTGGTGAATACACTTTAGTAGGAATTACTTTCATCATTTTATTAGAAGGAACTGTAGTAATAGTATTTTTGGAAGTACTACCATTATTTTTCACAATTTTTATAAAATATTGTTTACAATCTAATTTTGTATGTGGTTGGTTAATTGAATTATAAGGCACTAATCTTACAGTGCTTAGATCTTTATTAGAAAAATTACCTGTAATAACATAAACAAAAGTAGTTAGTAGAAGAGAATGTATAATAATTTATAGTTTATACAAACCATATTTTGTGACAGTTAACGGTTGACCATATGTTTTAAGTATTGAAGATTCAGGCCTTGATGACAGTGGAATAAATCCAGGTGGAGGAGGCATTAATTCATTTTTAACATTAGAATTTAATTTAGTCTTATTATTTTCAATAACCACGTTTGTATGATTATCAATTACATCTTTACTTGTAATAGTATGGGGTATACATTTTTTCTTACCACTTGTACCGACAAAATTAATTGTATTTTTAATTTCATTCAATGATGATGTTATGAATGATTGTTCTCTTACTTGTTGAACATAGTTAGATTTTGAAGTATCTGCATTCTTTATTACTTTAGGATTTGGTATATCTGTATGACGCCTTTTCAGATATCTAACAAATTTCTTTGAAGAACGTGGAAATAAAAGTTCAAAATGTGTGCTTGATTCGTAATAGCGTTTGACATTTTTTTCATTAATCTTTATTTTTTTATCTAATAGAATTTTGAATCTTTGATTCTGAAATTCCTTGCAGCTAACAACAAATTTTGAATTTTTATTTTGAACTTTTGGTTTTTCAATTGTATTAAACTTTTCAGCAACTGATACTGGTATAATAGAATTTAATGGTTCTGACAGAGTTGATGCAGAATTAAAACTTGGCAATGATTGGTTTTTAACCTCTTCTTTATTTATTGTTTTAAATATATAATTAACTCCTTTTGGGATTAAAAACATTTTTGACTTTGGTTCATTGGAAGATATTATTTTGAACCCTGGTTTCAATGTTGGAACACATTTATTATTAGTAATTTTACCAGGATATGACTTGGGTTGTAACCTTGTAATAATTGTAGTTTTTGGATTGACGAGTGTAGTTGCGGGCAATAAAGTAACTGTTGGTGGTTTTTTAATTTGGTTAGACAAAGTTGGAGGAATGAATTTTATATTAGAAAGAACTGTTTTCGGAACAGCAATTTTTTCTAAATTTAAAGAAAAATTGTTCGGTCTTAGATATATATTACTTTCATTTTTCTTAGGTGTATTTAAAACAAATTTAGTTGCAATCATTTTCTTTAATGGCACCTGTTGGTTGGATGTTTTAACATCATTAACAGTTCTAAAATTTACCTTTTTTTTTTGTTCTTGTACTTTAGTTGACGTAGATTCATTTAATTTGGTAAATTCTATACCAAGTGCACTATTGTTTTTATTCAATAAAGTGCTCAAGTCAGAATGAGAATTAAGAGGATCTATATGTTTTTCATTTTTCTTAGGTGCATTTATAAGTAAAGAAGTTGCAATCATTTTTGTTAATGGCACAGCCCGTTGTATAGATATTCCAACATTTTTATTATCAACATTTTTTATATTTTCAATTTTGTTTAGGTCTTTTACTTTAGTTATAGTAAATTCATGTAGTTTGGTAAAATCTATATTTTTTTCATTTATTTTAGATGAATTTATAACAGAAGTAGTTGCAATAATAGGCTTTACTGGCACCTGTTGCTTAGATATTTCAAGAATTTTAAATTTTTCAGTTTTGTTTTGTTCTTTAGTTGAAGTAGATTCAATTAACTTGGTAACTTCTATACCACTTGTACTACTGCTGTTATCTAGTGAACTACTTGTGTAGTGAGGATCTATATTTTTTTTATTTATTTTAGATGAATTTATAACAGAAGTAGTTGCAATAATAGGCTTTACTGGCACCTGTTGTTTAGATATTTCAAGAATTTTAAATTTTCCAGTTTTGTTTTGTTCTTGTTCTTTAGTTGAAGTAGATTTAATTAATTTGGTAACTTCTATACCACTTGTACTACTGCTGTTATCTAGTGAA
>WHPZ01581964.1:0-21108 GCA_016617965.1 Macrosiphum rosae
ATACGCGTGACTTGAAATAGATTATTAACGTGCATGCGCAACGGTGTGGCCTGAGGAAGAAAAATGAAATTGCAGTATATTTCCTTATTTTTTAATAAAAAAATTAAATTAAAAAATAAATAAAATAATGAACCTATCACCTAAAATTTCAAAACTCCAAAAATTAAATTTACATGCTTATAATAAATTTATCTACCAAATTAATTTAGATTCTCAGCGGTTTTAAGATTTAACATACCATATTATATACGGTATAAATAATATTCTATACATTTTGATGAAATTGCTTGTTTTAATAATTTTTTTTATCATCAAAACGGTTGTATTACAAATTAACTGGGGTGGAGTAACATATACACAGTGTACAACAGGTATAGGCGTATAGCCGTACAGGTTTAAAAAATGAATATAATTAACTTACAATCAAAAACATATATTATATGACAAATAAAAATTCAACTTATTTACATTAGGTGGTTTGGATGTATGCGGGTACATGCGGTACATTCAGCGCGTACGTATTATATAATGCTTGTATAATAAATTAATATTTTTAATTTTTTAATAATTTTAGTGTCTATACTACGTCATAATAGGTACGAGTTCAAGAAATAGGTAGTACTTATAACACATATTATATGCGTATAGTGTAGAATACACAACGTGAGTCTTGACCGCGTCGCACATTTATCCGTACTTTATCCGAAAAGAAAGAGTTAACAGTATACCTAATATTATAATAGTCGCTATATTGTTACAATAGATCCTGCTGGCGGACCGCCAGATTTTTGCTTTTGGTTTTATTCCATGACCATTTTTTTTTCGCGGGACAGTCGCCACCGAGGGGTTTACGTGCACAAATCGCAGCTGCGGTGTACATTTTTTTTTGCAGTTTAATCTCGCAAGACCCACGGGGGGAGGGTTGACGGGATCGAACCGCACACTTCAGCAACATTGTAATGTTTGTAATATACATATAATATTTCTAAACGACGTACGTCCGACGACGTGTTATGAACGATATTGTCACGCGATGAATGTACGTACGTCATATTATTATAATAATATACGCTCGGCGGTTCGAATGTTTAATAATAGTAATCGATAAGCGCGGGACAGTCGTGGTTATGGCTTGGCGTATAATATGACTTTTAGGGATGACGGTCATAATGATATTATAATTTATAAACGTTCACGATGAAATACAATTATTATCATATCCTCTGATGCGTGTACATAAGCTTATATCATACTATATTCATATAATATATATTTTATAATGTACTGATAGTATTGACCTACAACGTATTATGTCCAACGTTGCCTACCTATGCCACTAGTGAAAACGCTCAATATATTAAAGTATACAGAATGATCCATTTAACCTGCCACATACACTTCCTCGCGGGTCAAATTTGTGATTTTGAGAAAAATTGTTTTTAAATAATTAGAATTTATATTTATTATAGGTATAGTCGTTACTTCGTTTATAACCATTGAAATCTTGATACAAATATTGTGTTTCAAATTATGAAATTAAATACAGCAGGTAATCTGTCATCGTTGCCTTCCATTTCCAAAAAAAAAATCCATTTTAAACCAAATAAGTCATGATATCAATTAAAATAGTTTTTTTTTATGTTATCTGCTTAATATAAGTATTTCAAACTAAAAAAACTGAAATCACATAAATGTTTTGAAAAAGCTGCTTGGTAAGTTGAACGATTCCGTAATCACACTGTATATTATAATATACCGATGACCCGTCGGCCGTCGGTGTATGGCACAGCTTAAGTTTCTCACGCGTACATTGCGGAGAGTTGTGACGATATTATAAACATTATAAACACGTGGACACGCGTGGGAAAACGATATTCCGCAAAAGCTCGTCGAGAATCGTGTTTGTTCAGCCCGCTTCTAGTTGATATGCACCCTACAATATGATTACGCAACCGTGTGGTTTTAACCGTATGTACCTATGTATTATATTTATAATATCGCGAGCGCATCACAACAATATGTATTGTACAGTATAAAACACTGTAAACAATAGTGCGCGTATTCGTTTTAAAAACAGTATTATATATAGTATTAATAGTAGACAAGTAGCTTGCTAGTATACATAAGATGCACACAAAAAAGAGAATTTATATTTCTTAAGAAAAACAAAAAATAAACAAATATAAATTATAATATTGCGTTGTTGATGTTTTATAAACATAGATACACACACCACGTTAATTTTATTATGCATTATGATTATATTATATTATATAAATTATGTGAAAAATCATTTTTCAGTTTTTCTTCTCTTCATTAAATTAATATAATTTATGGAGATAATTTTTCATAAACTGAATAGATAGTTTTCGAAATGGTAAATTGTTTAAACTTATACAGTTATTATACCATATGTGGTCACTGGTCACCCATGTACATTGTTAACACTGCTGTTAATAAATATTAGTGTAACATTACTCTATATATACATGTTAGCCCAATAGTTATTATTATGTACTTCCAACAAAATATTATGCAGAAGCTTGCCAAAATAATAATATCAATTCTGAATTTTCAATAATGAGTATGAAAAGTATGAATATAACCGAGGTTTTGACATTAGGAACATAAAACCAAAATTATTATAACAAAGAATCAATATGCATCAAACGTTTTATACCAAATGAGTAATTGCAATATTTACCAAGGACTTTTAAAGTAAAAATTATCACAAAGACACAATATGATTGTAAGCTACTGGTAATTTGTTAAGAAAATTAAAATTTATATTTATTATTATTTAGTACAAATATGAAATAGATAAGTCACGATGAATACATATTTAGTGTTTACCTATGTTATTGATTAGAAAATAATAAAGTCTTTATTATAAAATCAAAACATCATGGATACTATAGTATACTACTCATAAAGTTGTAAATAATAATAGACGACAAAGTGCCCCCCCAATAGCAATTGTTAAGTGTTTTTATTATATTTAATGATGCAATAAATAAAAACATAATTACCTATATATAAATCACAATAAAATAATTGTAGCACGAGTAAAATCTGAACTTAATTAATAAAAAACACATTTTGTTGTACGTTAGGTTAGGCTATTTTATCATTGTTAAATATGAATTCAACACATAGATTTGTCAATGACAGTTTAATAACCAGGGTGCTAAATCTGTATGACTGTCTAGAATCGTATAACATAATTGTATTATTAGTAAAAAAAGCAAGTATAGTCAATAATTATGTTACCTAATCTCCATCACGGCATAGTTTATATACAATAGTGTTAACAAATAATAAATAAATCATTTTTCCATTACACTATTTTAGCATTAAAAGTTCAGAGCATATATCGAGTTTTCATTTAAAAAAGTTATGTTAATATTTCATTATTTGCAGCGTAGGTATACCGCATAATAATAAACAAACAAGTAATAACAGCTCATTTTGACTTGACTTGCACTCCATAGTATATATTATAGTGCTATAGTAGTGCGCGTACATGGTATAATATATAATTTAGGAAATCATATTTCTTTAAACAATTCAAATCGTGACAATAACCATTCAACTTCACTACTTCAGCCATGAATACATCTTACGTATAAGTAGGTATCCAGGCTGACATTCGTGTAATCATGTCTGGTGTCTGAAATATGATAATATATTTTATTTTCGTTTTTTCTTCGTGTGCATATTATAGTATTATATACTATATATATTAATCCCGCCATCGCCCGAGGTAACACGTAAGTCTAAATTACTTCCTATTTAAACACAATGCTTATGAGTGGATAATATGCAAGACAGAATGAAACGTTACTATAGTGTTTGTCCATACGCAACGCCACGGCCGTAATTATTATCCAGACCATTCATTGATTATAATATATTTATCGCATAACTCGAAAAGTCGAGTGTATCTACTCTATATAGGTTAGGTTGCCACAAAATACTTGGTACGAGTATATAATATAGTAAACAATAGGTAGATACCACCGGAGTATAATTTATTGTTATCCTATATATTATACTATTTTTATCGAATAAATAATAATTGTTTCATCTACAATAAAATAGTAAATAGTAAATATAGTAAATACCACCTAGTATAACATAATAATATTATATAACAATTTAGTAATTGATCTTATTAATATTTATTATGTGCAGTTTAGTATATATTACTATATTTACTGTTACGAATTTCAATCGTAAAATAGTAAAACTGATAGTTTTGATTTGAAATGTTTACGCATTCGATGATCGATTATGATAAAACACTTGTAATAAATAATAATATATGGAACAAATTCATAAGTATACAATTATTATTTACAATGAATATTACACTGTAGATTCAGTGACTAAATTGAGTTTACTACTTTTTAAATAAAATGCCTCTCTGCAGCTTTTGGTTTTGACATGCTAGTTAATGATAAAATAGTTGAGCATCTAGACAGTTTCATTAACTTAAGTAAATGGAAAAAAAACGAACGTTAAAAAAACATTATGATATTAAAACTATAAAATAATAATCGATATTTTCAAATTGAAAAATATTAATTGTTATATTATGTTGTTAAATTAATAAATGGTAATACCTAACGATCATAGAACTTAAATGGTTAAAGTAAAATCAATTTTATTTATTTATTTGTCAGTTTTTATTGAAAATTTAAATATATTATTTCTAAAAAATACTGATGTTTTGAACATTTTATAATAGTTTATATTTCAAAAAGTTACAATAGTTTTGTCTACTTTTTTACATGTTTTATTGAATACATTTAATTATTGTGCCATCGAAAAAATTCGAAAGAAAAAATTCAAAAACAGTATTAAACATACTAAAATAAATTTTAATAACCTCAGTTATATAAATTTGAAATACGTTATTATTATTTATTTAGGTATACACTATACACTAATAAAAAATTAATTCGTCATAGGCAGTCCATAATTCGGGTATTTAAGTTCTGAAAATAATGTTTATAATGTTTATATAGTATGACCGACAGTGAAGTAAGTACCTACTTATTATAATATTATAATATTATTATATATTACTTAGTAATAGTAAATTACTGTACACTAAAAATTCAAATAAAATAAAAACGTGAACCTTTGAAAATGGAATTGATTTTTTGTTATGTGGTTGTATACCTACCATTTTTGAAATTGAAAAATAAATTATACCTTATTTCTACAATTGTTTTGTCAAGCGTGTATCATTATTATTATTATTAAAGTGTTTATGGAGATGACGTGTCTCCTTCGAACATTTACAAACAATGAGGTGCAACATAATAAAGACATGTTTAAATAACGGATAACGGTAGGAACCTATCAAAAACTAACTACTGTATAAGCATAGTTAACCTGTAATCTGTAAGACTACACTACTAATTTATGTACTTTAGTATAATTGTATCTAATTGTTTAATAAATTTGGTAAAACGATACAGAGATGTTATAGTTAAAACTTAAAGAACAATAATATTTATTTTCTTACTGAAGTCGATGCACTGAATTTTAAAAATATATATATGATAATATTATGTACTGAATAACTGAAATAAAAAGTGGATAATTGCTCAATAAAAACAAAACATTATAAACTGATAACATTGTAGTTTCAAACAATGGTGAACAATACACTAAAATTACTAGTTTTAATAGCTTTAAAATTTATCTTCCTCAACTTTTATCTTATTTTATACCATTATTATACTTAACATAATTTTTTTTTCAGTAACTTGGTATAAACGTAAAAAGAAAAACGGATATAAAGTCACAAGTTTAGATACCACAAATAGTCTAACAAACTTTTTATTAATATCAACGGATATACATAACTTTTGTTTAACGTCAAGATTAGTTGTATGTATACGATGTACCTACCTGTATAATATATACCTATTTTATTTCTAGAAAAGTTTCTAAGCTTACGAAATATTAGTTCATCATTACAATTTAAAATAGTAGCGGTAAATTATAATAACGTTCACGCAGCAATATAAAAGAGAAGAAAATACAAGTATGTTATCAAAATAAATCGTTGATTAAAATATTATCATTTTAAATAATTTATTTAGATTTACAATGATTGCGTGTTTACAAAAGACCACTTTGCGGGGGCGTTGATGGATAAAAAAAAAGTTACTTGGGATAAACTCGGATTAAATGACGCGTTACAGTAAAAGTCGATAGGGAAAGAAAATACCCGCCGTAAACAACGGTTAGCGCCCCTGCAGTATAGCTGACGACGACAAACAAGTGGCTCCCTAAAGTATTATATAGGTACTATTAGCCATTAGGCAGTTAGGTATATTATATAAACGTTCACAGCACGGAAAGCTATTATAACGTTATAGTCGTTACGCCTTCGTCCCCCATATATTATACTCGTTTTATAAGAACTCAAAACTGCGATATTGGTGGTGGTGATGGGTGGAGGCTGTAAATGGGGTTGTCGTTCAGTGATGATTGCTCGCGAGCCGAATAAGTCCTGTGAACATGAATACACGGTTGTGGTATAATGACACCGCCATGGCCGTGGGAACTGGAAACAACATTCAAAGTTCTCTATACACCCGTATAATATATTATTAAAATTGAAATGCAGGTACAACTTGCAACTGCAGTTTTAGTTGCGTGAGTCGAAATTGTATAGGTACTACCAGGTGCTGTTGAAGTAGGCAGTGAACTGTGCACGATGCCGATGGCCGATTGCGATCAAAATGCGCGTATCGGGTTACCAGCTATCTGTACTCGTCGTCGCGGCGGAAGATAATATTATAGTGTACCTACACTGAAAAAACTGAAGGTAAACAAAAAAATAATAAACCGTTCAAATTATACGTATACATATGTACATTGTACACGCTGTACTTTACATAAAAAATTGACTTTACCAGGAAGGTGATGACCCTTAGAGATAATATATGTTGGTATAGTGTGCTTCTAGTGTTCGTGACCATTGAGCTGCACCGTCGGTTAAAATATTATAATCATTACATATATTAGAACTTGTAAGCTATATTATTATGTTATAACTATACATATTTTATAGTGCGGTAGGTATCTAACCGACGAGGACTTGTACCTACTATATACGACACACGGTCTGAGGACTATATACCTATACTCCATTCTGTTATCTCTATTATAACCACTTTTACTTTATTTGTTATTATTATTATTATACATATAGTGCTGTTGCGGTGTAGCCTCATAGGTATAGATATACTATATAATACTCGCCGCTGTAAACAACAGTCGGAGCAATATTATTCTCGCACGTGACTGCTCTGCAGATGTGCGCCGTATACATAATACACAAAAAGTGCCGGTTTCGTTTTACCTAAACGCCGTTGCTTTTAAAGGATGATATAATATAACATCCGACAAAGAACAACTATTCAAGTTTTGTACCGTATCGCGTGTACCACTTAGGCGGAGGGGATATTTGGTTATGGTGGGTACAACTACGTGTGGCTTGCGTATATATATTATTATGTATATATTATATTATTATATTAAAAGTATTGTGGTTTTTGTTTTTCGGTCACAAAAACCTAATATGGGTATGCATTTATAACGCGGTGGCGTGCGGCGCGCCCAGTGGGGAAAACTAAACTTTATTGCGCTTAATACAATATGATACTATAATATAAGCTGCAGAGAGATATGCTCGAAACCCCCCCCAGGGAGTGTCGTCTAGATAAGTAGGTACTGCAGTTGACAACATTAGCTGTTAAATACCAATATAATAATATCGTTCATGTCACCACGGAATTGATTAAATCTATTCTGTGAAATCACTTCGTATTATAATAATATGTAGGTGCGTGAAACCGAAACGTCGGGCGAGTAATGCAACCGCCGCAAACTGCAGCAATGAAGCACCTACATAATGTATATAATATATTATATAGTGCAGTCCACCAGGAAGTTACGTTTTGCGCGTACCATGATATTAATATACCTATGTTCTATACGTATAAAAATTATATGGCATCGATAAAACGCAATTTGAAACCGCGATTGTAATTTTATCCTCTTCGAGAGCAGTCGAGGGGAAAATTCCAATCGCTTTTTATTCGATATTCCGTAATTTCACAGCTGCAGGTTCTCAAGTCTCGACTACCTTAACAGTGACAACTCGGCGAACTAGCAATAGTGGCAACTGTGAATATATTATTATGCTTCCTGTTAATATGTTTGATAGGTATTGTACAATTACAGATTGGGGTCATAGCTAATATAGTTTTATACAAACACACTATAACACTATAATACTATACACCTATATGGTTATATAACTATATAATGTTTATTGTTGAGCAATAATTTTTCTAGTAAAACGTCGTTCACGAAATTTCTAAAAAACTTCCACATTTGGCTAATATCTTAACTCTCTGAAATAATTATTGATTATTATTTATTCCAGGATAAAGACTGTAGCACTGTACACTGTTAAACAATATTTACTCATTATTGAATATTTATGTGTTAATTATTATCTCACAGTTAATAATTATTATTAGAAAAATGAAGCTAAGCCAAGCTGAGCAAAACTATTATGTTATTTTAATAATTAAAACATTATCAAATTAAAAAAGCGGGTAAGTGGATGTCGCTCTGCTGTACAGTAGGGTACAAGTGGGTCATTGTATAATGAATTGTATTAAACTTGAATTCAATGATATTCTATCATAGTATAAGAAAAACGATTCTGAGCGGAGACGGTTTGTCAGTCTAGATATTTTATATTGTCATTAATTATTATATCATGTAAGTTGAATTAATATTATAATATTATTATTTTTTATTCGTTTCTATGGTAATAAACAAAGCGTTAGAAATTAAAATCCAGTTTTTAGCGGTTTTTCGTAATTTATCGGTGTTTTTCATGTGGCATTATATAACTATTGAGAAAATCGAAAAATGACCTCTTTAAAGTACCATTTTGATCCAATTTTCTAAAAGATTAGGTACTATATGTTGAAATCGATGAACTCTTTCTGGTAAAAATTTGGATACAGGATATAAAAAAATAAAAAAAATAAAAAAATGAACACCATTGTAAAAATTAAAAATTAATTTATCCGTTCTGTTGCATAAAAGTATAATTTACGTGAAAACCCTTTCATACATTTTACTTAGATTTTACATAAAAATATTTTTTTAAATGTACCAATAGTTTTAATTAATTATTATAATATTAGAAATTACATTTATTACTATCAATACTAACTGTTAAAAAATAATAACGAATAGTAAAATTTACATTAGAAAATATTAAATCGAATGACAGCGTAACTACTTTTATAAATTATATATTACACTAAACATTGGCTATTTGTTCTAACAAATCTGACTTCAGACCACCCAGGCATTAGTAATTTTTGTTTTGACAAATATAACATACTCGTATAAAAAAATTGGTTTCTATGAACAAGAAACCACTAAAATCATAATAAAATATTCATATTAGGTATAATATATTTTAACTTTTTATGTTGATAACAATATGGCTACGGATATATGGCTTTAAATAAAAAAATATGATAATTTACAAATGTACCTACGACTAGCGCACTTTATAGTGTTAATAAATTAATAGATCCGTATACGATATTATTCTATAATGTAGTTACAGTTAATGTAATTCACGCAGTATTTTAAAAGTTCTGCACTTTCCTCATATTAATTTAAAGACTGTAAAACCCTGTGACCGCAAAGGTGATGTTGAAAATGTTGGAAGACGACAATGCGCGTTTTAATTAACTGTAGATAAGACAAGAGTTTCAAAGTATAACTATATTGCCTAGACGCTTTGTATGAGATACATTTAATATAGTACGCTTTGCCGCGCAATTTGTTTCGGGAGCATTACTTCCTTTGAAAATATGTCGTTAATAATGATAACAAAATAAAAAAATGAACTAAAACACCACAATGCTCTAGTAACAAACTGATTACCTTCTCGGCAAAGCTTTTACATTTCAAAATAAAATGAGATTCAGAAAATGTATAGTTTGTTTCCCCGCAAATACGTAACTAATTTTCTGGGCCAGATGAAAAACTGTCAGACATCTCGTGAAATTAATGATATATAGCGTCCAAGATTGGCATGCCCATGGGAACTTTTTTCTTATTTCTAAATTAATGGTTGTATAAAAACAATATTGGCTAATCAAAAGAACAAAATAAAAACAATACTATAGTGAAGAGCTGGCGAAAAATGTATTTTGGGAATCTCTTGTGAAGTCATAGAAAAGGAGAAGCCGGACCCCGATCTACTCCCGGCATACGAAACGGGTCTTGTAAAATATAAATTATAAATACATCAAACGTGATCGTATGCCCTAATAAAGGTTGCATTTGTATACAAGTTGCACATTAATTTTAAATGTATATACATCGAAAGTTTTAAACGAGAAGTTTCCTAATGAAAACTTAAAAATTAAGCTTGGCGATCAGTTTTAGTGTATAGAACTATAGAGGGGTCAACGTTCGTGCCATTGTAGGGAGATTCTTATTGTTTTCGGAAACAAGCTATAGGGTTTAAATTATTAACGATACACGTGCTGTATTATTTACTGTAAATATGATTCGAATGTATTAGCGGTGGGTTTAAAGTAATAAAGTGTATAAACCATTATTATTATTATTGTTGTTGTGACCCGCAAATTATAGGCCATTGAGATTCAAGAATAGTCTTACGGTTGTGTTTATAATGACTAATTAAAAAAAATAGTAGATAGGTAAAAAAAAAATAATTAAATAACAATTACATGATATAGTTGTAGCTTTCAGATGTACAATAAGTAATTATCATAATTTGTTTACGAGTTTCGAAGTGAATTTTAAATTGATTATGGATCTGATCAAATTGGGATTCATATTATTTATACATTGTACAATATATTTCATTGTACTTACCTATATTACGTGCGTGCGTAAAGTGTACACCTACTATATTTTACATGTCAGATAATAAAATACAAAATTATATTTCTGACGATGTAAATTTTTAATCATTAATCATCGTAATCATTACCGGCATTACCTTATTTTTAGCTATTATATTAATACTATAATATCAAGACGTTATAATATTGTTTCGATTCATCTAAAAATAAATAATATAATAGTTAGGTATCACCGTTCCCTGCAAGTAATGGAGATAATTGTAAACTAAAATTAAAACTCCCGAAAAATAAAAAAATAAATTAAAACACGTTAAAAGATGCTTTTAATAACAATATAAACATAGGTAGATTATTTGTAGCAAATTATTATTATATAGGTGATTATTTAGGTCTATGGATAATAATATGAATTTGATGTGTAATACGTAAACATGTTCTTATACAGTTACACCAGATGGATGTCCTAAATAATATTTGATTGCACTAAAAATGCGTTTTACAATTTATTGTTGTTCAAAATACCTACTATTGAATATAAATATTTAAAAAAATGCAAAAAAATATATTATTAGTTCATTTATCACGCTTAATTTGAACCGGTACTAACAACGAGTTCCCATTGTTATTATTTTCCGAACATCCTCCATTTCTTAGAGTCCTGGGGTCTCTATAATATGTAATTGCAATAAGCTACTTATTATTTGAGGAAAATCACTATTCCCTATTTAATACTATTTTTTTTTTTGTACAATGGAAAATAAGAAAACTACGCTACCGGTACTATTTAAATACTGTTGCAAAATATATCCAAGCAGAAGCAGTTAGATACCTACATTATTATAATAGTTTGTAGTTAGCAGTTACCGTTATAGATGTTATTTTGTTCACACGAATTAAAAAAAGATTTTACTCAACAAGTAACTATTGCGGATGAAATTGATTCAATTTTTATACGCATTACAACATTAGCCTTGGAATTTTTTTTCAATAGAAAATTGCAGGTTTAACATAATAGTAACTATTAAAAATATTTAATCACTTATCAAGATTACAAATTAGTATATTATATTTTTTAAGATTATCAATATAAAATATAAATAATATAAAACCATCTATAAAGAGAGGAGAACAATAATAATCTCATATAATTTTATAAAAATTAACCAATTTTGTAGAGTATAATATGTAGTTAAATATGTAAATTTATTGTATACATAATAACCCATTAAGGATCAACTGAAAAATTCCAAAGAAGCATAAAATTACAAATTTCCAATTGAAAAAAATTAATCTAAGGTAAACCAAATTTATTATGCTGTTTCTATTACTTGCTAATAACAAAATTGACCTTGTTTAAGGCGCTTGAAACACCTAATGAAATGACTCATATCGGAAATAAAATATAATAGCCAAGCTATATTATAAGTGAATGTTATATAGTATTATATAAGAACAAAGAACATAATGAAACCAAATATAATGGAAACCTGATGGAAACAAAAATCATCAATTGGAGACAATTTGAAGATTTAATAAATTTATTGATATTAATTGAATGTTATTAATAAAAAAAAAAATAAATCATCTAATAGTATAAATTATAATGTAATAATAAAGAATGGAAAGGCTATTCTTTGCGTTCCTGAGTTAACTAGGTTCTAACAAATTTTCATTAATATTTCTTACACGAACAGAGACAAAACTTTATTTTATATTACGTTCATGTATGACATGAAAATACGATTCAATATCAAATAAACAACTGTGACTTGTGAGTTACCGACTAATTAATGTGTTGTATGTTTAGGTGCCCATCCCGCTAATTTTAAAAGCTGCCCGTCATTTAAGAAGCTAAAATGTTATTATGACAAGAAACACTTTATGTTTTCAAATAAGGTTTAAGCAAATAAAAACTTATACAAAACTTCCGTTAGCCTAGATTCTAAAAACTCAAGGTACTCAACCCAAAAATAAACCATATGCCGAAACATACGAATAAAAATACAAAATTCACCTTTAGAATCTATTTCAAATTTTATCACCATTCTGAATTTATTTTAAATTTAAATGCAATAATCATAGTCTACTAAGTTCCTTCCTTTCCTCTGTACTACATTCTAAATGCATTTATCACTGAAGGCACTATTTCTCCTTTGTCTATTTTAGTTTAATATTTCCACATTTATAATAATCTCCATCACCAGCTATTAATGACGTTATTAATTATGAGTTATGACTTTTTGCTACGTATTGTAATAAATGTTGAACTATCATAATTCGTAGTTTTTTCCAGAAGTTAATAAAAAAAAAAAATAATAATAATAAAAGTAAAATAAACAATAATATAAAATGTATATAATATGTACACACACGACTAGCGTGCGGGGAAGTGCGTAATGCTTACGGTTTTTAATTTATTTCCAATGGTAAACGAGAACGACGCCATCGCCGTGATATGCATAATATATATACATACGTAAATCATTGTAACAACACAGCAAAGTTACACACGCACGTCGGCGCAGCAGCAGTCAAAACTCGCGGAACTTTCGGGGATTAGAGTCGACGAAATAATCGATCGTCATTTTAATATCGCATGCTGTTCTATTATAATATATAGGTGTTGTTAATTATCATAAATTATGAAACGCTAAAACGTTCGTGCCATATACAGCCAGGTAGGTACAACTCACTTCGCAGTTTTGCTCTTCGGCGTCTTCGAACAGCGGATGCTTGATGGATGATCTCTTGATGGAGCCCGTTAGAGACTTTCGCGTTTTGGGCAACATATTCTGCACCGCGGTGCAGTGTGGACCAAATTTAGTATTATGTATTTAATAATACGTGAGTATGGCGACGACCGAATGCACAGATATTGTGGCTTTAACGTCGACTGCAGTCTCGGATTGCACTCAATCGTATTTAATGTTATTGTTATTACAATAATATACGTGTACGGTCACAGAGTTGCGGTAAATCGTGTGTTTCTGTGTGTTTTTTGTTTCGCGCGACGGCGAGAGACGGGCACGCTGATATCAGTCGGGTTACTGCGGAGAACGATAATAATATTACATATTATAATATTATTATTTACCTCCACAACACGCGTACAATACCATAGTTGTCGTGTGTACGTGCGCCGGAAGGTTTCCCCGTAAAGTGCCCAGAAACCGTTTTGCGAACCTCTCGGTGCCGGCCAACTGTGCAAACGCTGCTGTGTGTCGCGTTCCTGCTGCGGAGGCGGTGGTGATGAATAGTTCGTCGCAATAGTATTATAATATTGGTACCAATACATTATTCAATTATTGTTAATATACGTGTACACGGAATGTACAACAGTCGTATAATGCTGTACATATCCCCATAATACCTATATGCTGCGGATCGTCGGATTTCTTTGTCTTCCGTTACCGAGACACGAGATAGTTAATCCGGTGAGATGCCGATAAGTCGTCACGAACAGATATAGGTCAGGCAATAATAACGATTAATATATGTATACCTATAAAATACTATTATAGCGATATTGTCAATTATGCATTTCTGGTGCATACGCAATACGCATTAACTGCTGCATAATAATAACAATAATAATATTATTTAGGCGACAAGGATAAATAGATGAGCATATTATGCTATATTAAGCACACCCAAGCCCTAAAATTATACTATGCTAGATTTTGTTGGGGAAGAAATATGATAATATTCATGGATTGTTGCCATGGAATAGATATATTATAATGTACCAGTGTACCACACAGTTTAATTATAATATAGATTTTAGTATGAGTTTGGAGAACATGCTCAGAGATAGGAAAAATTGCTTTTCGGCTAGCACGCCTATTTATTTATCCATGTAGAAGCCACCCACCTGCACATTCCGAGATGACGCGATCAAGTCGTTTTCGCGATCCGGCGGCACAGCATAATATTATTGCATATAGGTACTATATGTATATATAGTATCTAACTACAGTACCTACATACTATTGCAGATAATTAATACATTCCCCGAGCAATAACACTTTCTATTTTGAATATACCTCATTCGATTAGGCGCTGACGATTCACTAATACTCAATAATTATAGTGTTATTATCGTCTATTTTTCATTTGGAATAGTACAAACTTCCTAATGGAATTCGTATTATTCACATCACGCAAATCTGGTCAGAGATAATAAAATACAATATATTACTACAGTATTATATGCATCTCGCGATGTGTGTTGCAGAATTACACTCGGTTTCGATGTGATTTATAGAACATTAACAGTGTAGTGTTATTATAAGAGATAAGACTGCGTCAAAATATTTTCTTTTTGCAAACCGCAAAACAACAACAAAAACAAGCGCATCTCATATAATATTATAACAATTCAATGGAAATATATTCAACTGTTTGAAACTCAACGAATTACATTTACAAAGTTTCCGCACATTTATATTAAATTTATTATTTTTTCGGGAAAAATAGTAAGCCGCAACATAAACAGTCTACATAAAATAAGTGTTTTTTCAACAGCTGAGTACACAGTGATTAAAATATTGATTCAAAGCAGTGCTCGGCAATATTTTCTTCAACACGTACCAAATGTTTGTCCCAAAATCGATAAAATACCAATGAGAAATAAAATCAAGTTGTTTTCGTAATAAGTTTATTTCAATATAAATTGACAAATTTCAGCATAACTCATAGTCGAAATCGGAAACTTTATAAATCTAAGAAGGTAACATAATTTAACTAGAAATTGACACTTTGTATTCTAATTCAATACAGAAGGCCAATGATCGATACCTCTATTGCGTAGGTAAATAAAGTATCCATATATTTCAAAGAGCTATAACTATAATAAATATAGTTCGATCGTCACTAATATCATATTTCTATTTGACAACACATATTGTATTAAGGCGCCGAGGCACCTGGTCCAAATGTAATTTTGTCTTCAAAAATACGCACTTTACAGAAATAATGGTCCCGTCCTGTATAACCAATCAAAGTAGTTTTTTTCAAATTTTATAATATATCTTTAAAAAAGATAGTTTAAGCTTTTTTACAAATTATTTTGTACAATCTATTATTTGAAATAAAATAAAAATCGAATATCAATGTGGGTTGTAAAAAGCCGCCTTTTTTTCAGATAAAAAAACCGTTTTCAAAAATTTTAAATCCGACTATTCCCTTAGGCCCGAGGGTTTTCTCTCTAAATTCATTATAATAATAATTGTTAATATAATACACCGTGACATCCTTTCCTAAATAGGTATCGAGCAGTAGATTAGTAGAAAAGTATTATAAATAAGGTGGCAACCAATAATCGGACAATCTTAAATGTAAAATATTAGTAATGTATAAAAAATGCTATAAAAAATTTATACCAAAACCCAATAAATTTCAAAACAGATGTATTTTTAGACACTAATAGGTAGGTAAAATATTCATGGTGAAAATCTGTTACATTTGTATTCAAACAAACACACAATGCGAATGTGATTAATATTTCCTTTCGGAATTGTGCTATTGCGGACAATTTGTACACAGGTTCTACAAAGCTAATTAAATGCAATAATGATCAATTTAATATTTCAGTAGTGTAAATTGATACAATAATTTTAATAGCAATAAAGACTAAAAATAACAACTATGACCAATAGAAAAACTTTACATACTAACAGACATTATTCCATAGGTACCTATAATATTATATTTTTTATAGTTTAATCATTTTTTCATGTTATCCCTTTAAATCAAAATATCTATCACGCAATTAAAATATAAGTAAAAGCATATTATAATTTTCGACAAAATTATGAAAACATGTATTAATATACTAGTCAATATAAATTTGGAATGAAAAGTATTATGAAAATATGAACCTAAGTAAATCTTTCCTATAGTATTATAATTGAGGCGCTGAGCACAAAAGTGGCCTGTTTGACTCAACCATCATTCCGAGTAAATTAGCTTTAATGATTTTACTAATTTTGTATCACTGAGAACAATTTTAATTTTTTTTTTTTTTTTTTTGGTGGAGGTGGGAGATTTTTGTTGAAATCCACTGTAGATTACATCATCGTTTTTGAAACCAAAAAAAAGTCAAAGTCAAAGTCAAAGTTAATGTTGGATAGGTCACTTTTGCATTTTTCTTATAACCACTTCATAATTATAAAATGTGGTTTAGATGAAATTTGTATAAAAGAATCAACCATGTCAAGTCAACTAAACTCTTTTGATCAACTTTTTAACTTTTTAACAATTTTAAAATAACAATATAAGTATTTGAAATTCAGACTTACGAAATAAATAGGCTGCCAGTGTTTCATTATAATAAAAACAAAAATGACTGGATGCAACAACAGAATAGTGCTGCTCTCTAGGAGAAAAAAAAGATATTAAATAGGCCGGTTTTGCTTTAATATTAATTACACGATTTTGAACAACTTGGTACAGTTACTTCAATTTTACGCCACTTTTGCGCTCAGCGCCTCACTTACTACTTATTAGTTATACTGACTGCTGTGGAAAATAATAACTAAAATAAGTGTGAGTATGAATATTTTTTTAAACGCACATACTAGAATAATATATTGTTACCTATCGACAATGTGTGTATTTATTATCTATCAAAATACTAAGTAATTTTAGTATTTCCTTAAGGTGTTAAGCATCGAAAAATAATGTTGGTTTGATGCAATGTTAAAATAAAAGGTATTTTGTGGAAGGTTATGAAATGGAAATATTCAAGTAAGTTGGTTAGCAAGTAAACTTTGAAACAACTTGATTAGTAGGTACTCTATTAAGTAGATACTTCGTAAGTATTACACTTACAACGTAGTATAAAGTACTATAAACAAATCAAAATTTAGCACAAAGAACTTTTTAATTTATTCTTGAGTAAAATATAATATCATACTTCGATCTCATTACAAAGAAAACCGTTTATCTTCAGGAAGTCTCGTTGTTCCGGCAAAATGTATAAGTATATACTTAAAAAAGGATAAAGTTAGCGACTCGAAAAAATTCCTATTTCCAAACCTGCAGAATTCAATTAACTTTCCGACCCTGGCCTGATGATAGCATATGATCTATGTTTTGATGTTTTATATATATATATATTCTTAAAAGTTTATTTCCACAGCGGCCATGCCTATAATTGCCTGCAGATTTCCGACTGTTCGTATCAGTCGTCGGACAACGACTCTGCAGTAGTCTGTAAGTACCTACCATACCACATGAATTTAATATTTTATTATCGATCTTTATAAATTACATTTTAAGCAAGTCACGACGGTTTTCGAATGATGAAAATCTATTTATTTTTTTTTGTCATATGAGATGTAAGATTCGGTATAGGTTGTAGAGTATTTTGTCATATAGCCGCTGGAATATATAGGTTAATATTGTATCATAATAATTATTGTTATATCATTGTGGTCTTAAAAAAAATGGTAAATAGAGGATGCCACACCCACATTTGTTGTCACCGTCTTACAAGTGAGTAACATGACAAATTTACGATAGGCAGTACACATAATTTAGCTTCGTTGGTTTAAAAATTTGAATGAATCGATATATTACGAGACTTAATGGTAAGAAGTAAGAACATTATCTGTGAATATTGTTTACGATAGTTCGATTTTTTAGCAAGTTAATGTACATAAAATATTGCAATTTTAGAATGTTCATAACTCCATTAAAAACTAAATTATTATCGTAAAACCAGACATACGAACTTGGATAATAATCTATTACCGATAAATTTAGAGCCACTCTAATTTATAGACTGTAACCACTGAGACAATCGATGAGGGTGTGGGCCGTGTGGGGTCATCTTAATAATAATAATATTGTTACTGTTATCATTAAGATAGAAAATATTATATACATAACAATATAATACAATATATAAAATATTGTTACATTATTTATCTCAATTCTCAGTGCCTATAACCATTGAAAACTATAGTATTCATTATCAATGCTAAAACGTATAAATAATTGTTTACGAAGCGCAACGTAGTGCGCGCTCTCGTGGACGACGAGTAACGACGGAGTAACTGCAGCGGGACAAAGACCGTCAGAGGGCGCCAACGAACTGTTACCTTCAACAATTCGCAGCCTCGCTCACTGTAAATATCAAGACGGTACGACCTCGTTCGTCGTCACAAGGAGGGGTTGACAGGGTGAGCGCTTCTGTTTTTTTTTTTTTTAAACCTTTCTCAGTAGTTGCCTGGTACAGAATTTAATTTATTTACAAATGTTTACCTAACTCTACACTGCAAAGTGCCTATATTTGACATGTTTCGTATTACACTGCACGTTTATTAGTATCATCTTTATTATACAAACAAGTCGTACACTTGAACGCCCAAATATTTTCACAAATTATAATTTCTTATTAATTTAAATAATTTATATCCTGCCATGAATTAGTAATAGTTACTGATTATTCGTTGCACACTTTATAATTTCGTACTATATTGTATTCTCGTACACAAGTCAAAAGTGCACTACAATATTACTCATAATCCATTGACTATTTCCTATATCACATCACACGGTGTTCCACGCAAAAATAAGTCCTGTTAGACTTTTCACCGAGGCAAATGCCAGCACTGTGGTTTAGACATTGTTTTATTTTAAGCCGTCATGTGTATATAATTTATATAATTTTCGAAGTGGCCTGCAAGCTGTGATTCGTTCGGCGCGCTTTTAAAACAAACCGAAATGGCGCCCCCTCGTCGTCTCCGTCCAAACCACTGCAGTAACAATAAGACGAAGTCCTTCAACCCCAATGTGATTTCGGTCAAACCGAAGATTTATCGGTATCATGTAAAATATACTCTGTACGACAGAATCAGAATGGATGCGAATTGTATGCGGTGCGCTCGCACAACGGGGTTTAAAGTATAATTTAATAATATTATACAGTAATAATATACTATATAATATACACGACGATGGAGAGACGCAATTTAATGGACTGCGCGGGGAGTGGAATTAATACAGCAACGAACGACCGGCGTCGATGTCATTGCGATGTACATAATAATATATTATAGTCTATTGTATTCCGAAAAACGGCGGGGTGACCAAAGTTTTTTTACTCCTTAAAGTTTTGTGATTAAAACAGACTAAACAGAGAGCAATGCGGATGCCGTTGTACGCGTTACTTTACTGTGTATTATTGTGAATGTTGTCTGTTGACTGTTATACCTACGGTATGACCGCGAAATAAAAATGAACGGGTCGCGCACCCTGCTCAAACAACCGTGTTATAATACGTAATAATCATCGACTAGGATAATATTATTATGTCATGATACAACTACGTGACGACTATGATAACGACGGCGACATATTTAATATACCGATGAGACAACGACATACGGTGATTCCGGATAGATATATAACATTTTTGAGGTACCTACCTATAGATTTTAATTTTGAAATATTATTATTACTACATTATAATTTTTTAACATCGAATAGCTATTATTAGGTTTTTTTGGAAATATCTGTTGTTTTTAATCTTGAACTTCAAATGTCAATGAAAATAATATGTAGGTACATTATATTATAAATTATAATCATTGAATATTGAAATACATGTATAAATAAAAATATATTTAACTCCAGTTCGCTCTCTTATTTGTGTATAGAAAATGTACACTAATTTTAATCTTAAAATATTTATTCAATTTATTTTAATACCATACCTAATAATAAAAAAAAATTTGATATAATTATATAATATAATGTGTAAATAGCTAAAACTGTATATCTAGTAAATATATAAAATAAAGATACTAGAACTCTAACTAGAGTTCTGTTTAGGTAACTTGATAATTATTTATTATAAAACTATAAAAGATAAAAATCATTATCTAGATATTTCCCAACTTATTCTTTCAAATCGTCCGTCGTCTTAGAACCACGAGCTTTGAAAATAAATCGTTGAAATTTGTTAAAATGATAACCACAGCTGGTATATAGGTAATGTAGATGTAATAATAATATAACCGTGTGTCACTGTTTGAATACCAAAAGTCGATAGGCACCGACGACAGGCTTATTATTGTATTACGTCAACATGACAACGTGGTTATGACGTTATGTATATCTCGACGGGGTACACACA
>WHPZ01581966.1:0-12139 GCA_016617965.1 Macrosiphum rosae
GGGGGGGGGGGCTCTAGAATTTTACCAAATTAAGTGACCCGCACAACCAAATTTATTATCAATTGACAAAACCTACTATTCAGCAGTATTCACTTTATAGACATTAAAAATGTATATAAAGCGAAAGCGTGAATAATTGAAATGCCGCAGAGTTACCAATTAGGTATCATAAATGTCAGTTTAAATTGCATTCATTGAAAATCTCATAATATGTTTGTGTACCTATATCAATAAAAACGTGTACAAACTAATGCAAACTATTGCAAAATCTTAATTTGAATATTCGAGAACTTGTTCGCTTATGTAAAATAAGTATTTTATGAGTCTGGATAGTATCCAATAATTTGTTATTTTCTTTTTTTCGTTGGGGCTTTACATATTTTTCTGGAGTACAAAAAAATATAATAATATAATTTTTTGCTCACGCTAGTAATAACGAATTTCATATTTTAAATGGAGATCAATGATCATTGTAAATAAAATTATAATACACGTCTACCAAAGATTTACATATATATATAGGTACTATAAGTATGAACAATATGCATATTATTTACTATTGTAAAAAGGTCACTCGTTCTGCGTATTATAGTAGTGCAGGATATAATAAAAGACGTTTCCTTTGAATTTTTTAAGAAAATATAAATAATGATTGTGATGGTCGGTATAGACTATAGAGTATTTAAATAAATTAGCTGAACACTGCAGCTCCGCTATACATTGTAAGTTGTATCCAAACCTATACTAAATAATACTATGATATATAATTGACATGATGATATTGCCATACTAAAATATATACAACTAACATATTATAGTAGTCAACTAAATAAGATGGTTAGTGTTGGTTATAGGTTTCACAATGGTTGAAATCTAAAAGTATTTGATTTTTATAGACGATACTATTATAAGTACTTAGATATTATAAAAATATTGTTTTATTAAAATTAAATGTTCAATAATATATAAGTTTGAAAGGTTTTATATATTTTAATTTTATATAATATATATATATATTTCAGATAAGTATATGTATTTAAAATAAATCAATTAAATACGAATTATTTTAAAGTATAATACTATTCATTATTTTTTTTTAAATTTATACATTTAGCGCAAATAGAGTTTGCAAAAAATTATAATTTACAGAGATAATTTCTGTTGTCTTGAATAAAATGATTATTTTATTATTTATAATCAAGAAATATAATTTTAGAATAGCAATTAATAAAAAATACTAAAAAGCATATATTTTAATAAAAAAAATAATCTGTAATATTGCTCTTATATGCAATTTTCAGGCAATTTGATGCGGGTTTGGCTGAGGATTGCTTTGAAAATTTTTTCACGATTACAAAGGAAAATGGTAATAGAATATACGGTATTAAAACAGTAAAATGTATATATAATACATTGTTCATAAAGGTTGAAGTTGTATAACAATATAGGTAGTAATATACAATGTATGATCACATGTATGTTCAATATTGAATGTACCCACTGCTTTTACATAATTACATATTATACTAAGCCAACCGTTTTAACGTTTGATATCAAGCATATATATCATTTTTATTAATTGCAATTTATGTTAGGTTAGGTATAATATTTTATCTTTATCTGGTATTCGGTAAAAATATATAAATAAATATAATATAATATAAATATATATTAAAAAAATATTAATAAGTGTTTATATACATATATTATATATTATATATAATACACTATAATATGTATATTAATATTTTAATAACTATTAATTATGATATTTTGCAGTGGTAATATTATGTGATTACCTATCATCTGATTAATATGTACTTATCTAACATTAATATTGAAAGTTGTTAAAAAATTGATATCCTTTAGGGCCGTCCTGAATAGTTGTTGGAAACAGTTCTATAATTATAATCTTAAACGTGAATACTTATCTGTGACTATATATGCCCTCTGTCGATAATATGTCTGCACACGCTCGTGGCCATTGATGAGTTTCGTGAGAATTGCTTGTCGGCAATGTTATATTTTAAGTGAGCGTGTTGACTTAAAGTTTGAAAACGACTTTTAGCGAAATTTATTATTATAATTTGTAACTTTTGGAGGTACCTATATATTTTAATCGTATCTCAATCCACGCAAAGTAATTTAGTTTTATGCGAAATAAAGATTTTAAATCAATCGTAATAGGTATATGTATTATAAACACGTTATACTTTCGAGGGCGTTATAAAATGTATTTTCTGATTTGCTCGGCAAAAACAAAATAAACACAATATACTTCATAGATAGTTTATTGTGTATACATTATACTTGCATCGCCATGTACGCTTATGGATATAGGTACCTACACATTATTATTATTATTACAGTATAAACTAGGCATTCATAAAGTATTATTTGTTCATATAATAATAATAGTAATATTCTATAAGATGTGCGCAATAGTTTCGAGTCGTTTCGGACCAAACGGCGGCGAGTACACAATAATACTGTATACGCAAATGCAGATGTTTTGTATACATATAATACTATATTATATATACATTACTCTGCGCAGTACAATAATATTATATTAAATATTTATGCACAAGTCGGACCGATGTCGCGTAGATTTTTTTTTTTCTTTTCGAAATTCAAACGGCGGTTACAAGACCCAATTTCGCCACATGTCCCTACTGCTCCTGTGCATATATGGTTCATTATGTTTTTTTCCCGGAACTCGCCCTTGGGAAAAAAACGGAAAGGGCGCCCCCTTGCAGCAGTATACGTAGGTAGGTAGGTAGGTATATACTCGCTTCTCACGATATTTCACCCGGGGGAAATGCCGACACGTCGCCGCGACGGATTTGTAGACACGGAGGGTTGAACACGAGTCCCCCGTGGAACACAAAAGGCGAAAAAACCGTTAAGACCAGTTCTTCCTGCGTCTTCGGAAGGAAGAGGAGAAACGGACACGTCAAAGACCCCCGGAACGCGCCCCGGATTCGTTGCCCCCCTCCGGCTGCCTCTGGACCGGATCCATTGTGCGATACCACCTCAGACACTATTGTTGTTTGTATTATTATTATTATTATTATTTAATCGTAATAATGGCCCAGACGTGTGGGGAGGGGTGGAAACGGAAAGAAAAAAATGTAAATCGGCGTTTCATAATGCACAATAATGGTCGTTCGTGGCGCGGCGCACCACTCGTATAATATATATATATATATATATAGCGACTACAACTATATACTACTGCTGCAGTCTCCGAGGCCTAGACGAAATTTGGCAATGACTTGTGTAACACCACCGGCCCGAGACTACGTATCCGCGAGTGCGAACACGCACATAGTATACAATACATGTATATGCAATTGGGTTCTGAGAACAGAGTTTAAGGGCAAACAGTCTGCGCAATTCCACCTATTATATTAGTATTGTACGTGCGTATTATATGCATATATAGTATGGCTGGTATACCTTTATAATATATGTTCGTCATTTCGCGCTAATCCTGCATTGCCATTTGCCAAGCTGCACGTGGTTTTCTCCATTATGTTGACAAATTTTCAACGCGATAAGTCTAACCCTTTATTTCGACCAAAAATTGCAAAATACTAGTATTCATAAAAAACTGGCTTTCGAAAAATAAATGCATATATAAACATAATGTGCGAAAAACAGCTGACATACACTACGCACCGCTATAGGTACCCTGAAATGTTTTTACACTTAACAACTAATTGATTTTGAAGGTTTAACAAATTCAACTTTAGAAATACGTGGATATTTAAATTTAAAAGCAACGGACATTGACAAAAGGAGACTTAAATTATTTGATATTGCATTGGGTACTTTATATTATTTTGATTCCAATTTCATGTGATTACCTATACAGTATTGTAAAAACTATTAATTTTCTAATGAAACTGATTACCTAATGTTTTGTTATAGTTATTTAGTTGTTTACTTATTATTTTTTGGGTGACACATTAATACTACAAAATTAGAAACAGTAAAACATTATATAAGTTAGACCGGCCAACGAAACTAAGTAAGGAATAGTATTACTGTAAATCCTAAGACCATTTTTTAGATATTTTTGCCATACTATTGGAACTTAGTTGAAGATGTGTGTGCTAAGCTCACAGTGATTAGAAATGTATATTAAACAATTATACTCGAGTGAAATCGTTTAAACTTTAATTTAATGTTAGGTATTATTATAGTTGTATAGCAACATTTACTTTAGTATGATATTTTATTTATTTGATTACCTAATGCAAACTTAAGCTATACAATGTTTCATTATACACTATTTCGGGCTTAAGAGGACGTGATACCCGCATGTGTTGTCTCCGTCTTACAAGTGCATAACATGGGAAATTTTACGCTCAGCAAAACACGTGTAGCTCCGTTAATTTAAAAATTTGAGTAAATTGACCTCTTGTAAAATCTAAAGGTAAGATTATTATCTTGACAACCTAATGAGTTTTTTATTATATTTTAATTTTTAAACGAGTTATGAGTACTTTAAAATTTACAAACAATTCACAATTTTAAAATACTCACAGCTCGCTTTAAAATTAAAATATAACAAAAAGCCCGTGAGTTTGTCTAGATAATAATTTTACCTTTAGATTTTATAAGAGGTCAATTTACTCAAATTTTTAAACTAATGGAGCTACACGTGTTTTGCTTTGGGTAGAATTTGCTATGTTACGCGCTTGTAAGACGGAGACAACACATGCGGGTATCACGTCCTCTTAATCTCATAATAGAAATTATCATTAATTACCATAGAAAACTGTCAAATGACGGAAGACGGAATGATTCAAATTTCAAAGTATATCTTTACTTAAGTAAATTGATCTTATCCAAATCAAAGATGTTAAATATATTAATCAAGATTTTTTGGTCGAATCATCATAGGATTATAGTAGTATGTATATCCGTCAATTATCTAAAAATCATAATATTTATTGTTCCAAAATAAAGACGTATTGTGCAATAGTGCATTTATATATCATTAATACTCCAGGTAGGTAGATTATTTGTAAAAGTAATAGAGTATATTATAAACATAAGTACCTAAAGTGCTGATTAGTAGTGCCCAAATTATTAAAGCGAGGAGGCGGTGAATGCTCTTAAAAAAGTTAATTACAAAGATTTGCGTGAACTTGAAGTTTGAACACGTATCATTAGTATAATTATAATTTTTTTTTTTAAAACCAATAAAAGCTCATGGTTTACGAGGAGTGTCGCATGTCCCAGGACCCTGCTTGGTGTCTATAGTGATTATATGCCACATTAATATATAATACGTAAACAATTTTTTATATAAAAAAATAATTAGATACCTACTCTATAAAGCATTTAACTTGCTCAGAGGTTGGGCTGCGGAAATACGATTAATATAATATATTATATATCTACATATTATGTATTTTACCCTCGGATTTAATTAGTTATAAATTAATTACTTAGTAAACGGTTTTATTACGAGATTAATATAAAAATGAATTTCAGGCCAACAAACGCAAAAATAATTGTATAATATGTAGGTATTAATTTACTTACTTTAATTGAAAAAAAAAAATAAGTGTATTTGATTATTATTTCCTAAGTAGACTGACGAAGAAATTATAATCACTTAAAATAAGTATAATTAATATTATATACATTAGAGGTATCTCAATCAAGTGCCTATATTACAATGCAATTAAATGTATTATATTATGATAACATTAATAAAATGTAATTATTTTATATACCACACGAATCGCAGTAGGTATATGTATCTATAAAATCAAAAAAATTATATGAGGATAAAATGTAATAATTCGTAGATACTTTTAAATATTAAGCTTATTAATTATTTTTTCAAATAAATCATTGTTATTTTTTAATGTTTAAAAAATAATAGCGTTTGAAAATCTATCGAAATTAAATCGTGATAATACAACAATAAGTGAAAAAGAATATATATTATTTTTTTAATACTTTTTTTTATAGATATTTAAGGACTTGGGGGTGGCAACGATGAAAGATATTAAAGAGATTGTGCTTATTTTTTGGGTCGTTGGGTTTTATTGTTATTTAATCGTTTTTATGTGCAACAAAGTATTGCGGAATTATAAAAATAACAAACGACACATCAAAAAGATTGCAATTTGCAAAACATTCCCGGGGTGTAAGGTAAACATTTTGAGAAAGTTTCGAATTTGTGAAATTATTGACTGCATATGACGTACCTATTTAACTTATAGATATTATATACCGAATGGTGAACACTGAAGATTCCTGAGGCGGAAACATATTTTATACCCATAACCAGATTACCAGCTGATGTCTATTATAGATACTTATTTAAGACGGATCGTATATTATAATTTATAAAATAAATATGCTATACAAGCTGGCGCGTTATCTAAACTATATATATATATATAGTAATACAATGAAAATAAACGGAAGATTTCGACGTATTATGTTTATGTATATTGTGTATTGCCATCAAATATAGACACAATTTGACAGCTATCTCGATACATGTATAAAATAATACTTTTCTATATAAGAACGTCTTGTCCTGACTGGCTGACTGATCATCGCCTTGCCGGAACCGTTGAAGCTGTGAGTATGAAATTCGGTCAGTAATTTCGCTGTATGACGTAAAGCCCGACTAAGAAAGGATTTTCCTATATTCGCATTTTAAAGAGGTCCTCAAACAAGGATTTTGAGATTAGACTACACAACATGTTATTAATATTATATTATAATATGTTTTGGCGAAAGTGGTGATGGGGAGGAGTAGGAGGAGTCTCTTTGAAACCGTTTTCGTGCGCAACGAGAGCGAAACGTTCGGTATTCGGTTATATTTTGCAGATAACGGTCGTCGGTATATACTTTTTATATTCAAATTAATATTATATTTAAATTAAATTATATTATTATACAAATACAAACAATCACTGAACATTTAACGAATCAATAGTGAGCTCAAAAGGTCCCTTAAACACGATTTAGTGGCCTACGATTGCAGATCCATTATATAGACTTCATTGAACCATTAAATTAAAAACCATGTTCATTGAACTCGGCGTAGGTGTATGAGGCTATATAATATTTAGGTGCCATTGTGAATGCACACCGGAAGAAGTTTCTTATGTATTGAGTGGTAGCGGTATTACAGTGCATACCGGAATGTATACCACTACCACTGTAATTGATACCAGAACATCGGTATATCAGTTGATTATTATATTGATGATGTTTAGTGTACGAATATTAGGACGATGAACGCCGGCGTCACATATCCCGGACGGATTTCTCAGAACACCCGTCGCAGAAGCTGGGGCGGTACCTCGAGGCGTATATGTATATACACATCGCGGTCGTCTGCGCAGAACGAACAGCCTTGCGCAGACTGCGTCAGGGGAACCGTCTCCAGAGGGCATACACCGTGCATTGTATCTATATACAAGCGCTTTCGTCGAGGCACACGAAATGTTTAAAGTAGGTACCAATGAATGCTGTTCTAATATTATTTTCCAGCACGACGATAGCAATAAAATATGAGTACCCCTCAGCTCAAAACGTCACGTGATTTTCCGGCACCAGTGTACGGGGTAGGGGCGGCGTGCAGGTGCGGTGACAATTACCTGCAGGCGTATGCCCTCGTCATAACACGTGTTCCTCGGTACTTAAAATCAACAACAACAACAACAACAGCGGCAGCAGCGGAGCACCGGAGTTGACGCGTACCTATATATACCTATAACGCGCGATTTCGCCGCCCCGGAAGAGAGAGCACTGTACTAATAATAACAATAATAATAATAATAATAATAATACACGGGAACAAGCGCGACGCGCGGAAGACGGATTGCCGTGGAAGACAACCGGATGACGGCTGCGGAGTTAAAGGGAGGTTGTGTGTGTGTGTCCGCGGGAGGGGTGCGAGGGGTGGTAGCACGGCGGTTGCTAGGCGATCGCCGGCGAGCCGGTCAAAGCTAATTGAAAAGTCGTCGTGCAGACTGCAACGCGCGGGAACGCGACGCTCCGCGAACACGCGGAGTTTTGCGCAAGTTTCGCGAGCGCGCTGCCCGGCGCGCGTGTTCGTTCGGCCCGGCGGCGTCGACCATAGGGCGAAGCAGATCGATGGTGCAGCCACACGCGCGCGCGGCGGCGGAAAAGCTCCTACACCGACGGTCTGGGTCGTACGGGTACAACGACCTCTTTCGCCACATTATAACCGGCACCCGCGCAGTACAAGCGAACGTATGAAGTAGCGCGGGCGCGCGCGCACACCCGACGTAACCGTCGTCGTCGTTCTCTCGGGGTGCGGGACCGGATCGCCGCCGCGGCCGAGGGATCCCGGGAACCCGAGAGCGCGGCCCGGCTAAAGTTGTTAAACGATATTCCCGGATTCGGCCGCGCGTATACATAACGTTGTTATATACGTATACTGCACGCGCTGCAGTACGTGGGCGGACCAACGTTTTCGTTTCTATTCTTTTCATCTCGCCAATAACAATAATGTGCTATTATAATATTATAATATATAGGTACTTGTTTATTATCTTTACTTTCGCCCTCGATGACGAAAATAATTATACATTTTTAAATGTAATTATAAAAACTAATAAAAAAGAGTTTAAAAAAATTGTTTACCCCGTCAATAACGCGCTGTATTGTATATTTATATATTCGTAACTGACTCAACAACAGAGACACGACTTGAACGGTTTGTTTTCAGTCAAAGACCGGTAAAAAGCTTGAATATAAGGTTGCAATTTATCCGTAATTTCAAAGAAATAAAGACTAAACTCCGAAGACCGGTATAGGTTTTAAATGTATAATGATCAATTATTATGGAACAAGCAGTCGCGTAAAACCTCCCACGGAGGGAGATATAAAGCCGTAGAAACGATCCAAGGGCGGGCGTGTATATAGTTATTATTTGCAAACCCCTCCCCCTACATTTAAAATATTTAAAATATAAAAATATGTTGAAGTACATAAGTGGTATAGTAGTGTAGTATTTATACACTATATACGATATATAGGATCATTACAGGTACACGATATTTATTTATTTATTTAATTTTGTTTCATATAATATGTATGAATACTGGGCCCCGCTGAGAAGACTAGTGATTTCAAATTATAAATATTAAAACAAGTACAATGCCGGTGTCAATATCTAAACTATAATATTATAACTAATTCGTCAGGAGATATATTATAATACTATATAATATAAATTTTATATTTTGTTACAAGTATTCCAAAGAATATCAAATTATATGACAATCATAGCGAAATATCGCATTCGTTTTTAAAGTAGAAATCATCGCTTACAATGACGCACGTGGCGCGTATCATATCGATGGGGAATTCAACACTCGTTGTAATTTAGAATAGATAATTTTTCCAATTTCCCGGGTATTGGAGTTGTTATTTTTTTTTTTTTGATATTTGAAAATCGAGAATTTATCACATTATACACTTCTAGTTTCGATTGAACATTTTTGCTATCTAATTTAAATTACTGCGTTGTATTTCAATAACAGTGGAAAAAACCGGAGAGGGCACTCTGCCATGTGTATATAGTAGTAGGTGTCTCGAGTGTACTCTCGTCATTCGGTAAATCACTGGATGTGTTCAATTGTTTGAATTCAATAATAAATCATGGTAGGTATACGACGAAAAACGAATCTAAGCGTATGGATGGTCTATCGCGGCCTGTAGTTCTAAGAGCGTTTAATTTTGTATATTTATATTGCCTTAAATAATTTATTTGCCTATTAGTAATATTATAATGCAGGTCGAAAAAGTTGTTTGCTAAAAACAAATGGCATATTATTATTAGGTATAATATAATATAATAATTTATTATACTATTATACTATAGGTAGCTGTTATTAAAGTATCCAAGTCAATACCGACGTACCGTACAGAAGGGTGTGAATCGGTTCGTGGTATAAAATATAGCTTTTTATTTTTTTAAATTTCATTGTGTATAGTAAATAATAGAAGCATTTTTACCGATCCAAAAAGTGTCCATGGGACACAAAAACCACCCCATTGTAAAACCGATACCGCTTCGATCAAAATCTAAAATCGCCGCGTTAAAGAGAGGTTTTAATTCAGAAGTTATCTTGTCTGAACAAGAACATAAATGGCATTCGAGATGTTTTAGTACAATGAATGACGACCGTGGTTTTAGTGTGAATATTATCTATAAATTATAATAATTATATTATATTTCAATTTATACCTATTAAATAGGTAGGTACTATATGTATATAGGTACAAGAACACTGAACAATATTAAAAAATAAAACCTTTTCTTAAAAATGTGTATAGTTGAATAAGTATAGGTAATATTCCCATAGTCATAAATGAATCCCGCTGTAGTGCTATAATAATACTTATAACTTATAAGTTATATCAATAATATGTACTTTGTAAATCAAGTATCAACGATGAATATTGAATATACAAGCTACCGTGATGTGATATTTTCAGACATTAAAATTTAATAATATTATGGTTAATCAGTGGCATGTAAAATATAGGTCTAAACTCTAAATGACGTCTAGACGACAATAATAATTGTACGAACTATAATTATTATAGTTCGTAAGTGAAAATAGTTTATCTAGTTACGATTTAATACCAACTTAATTCGTTTGTATAGTACCTTGCTGTGGGCACGGATATAAATAATAAACTAAATTTCTAACTTCTCGTGATAATAGTTAAACTCTGCAATATCCAAAAGTTTAGTGGGAATTGTAATATTATTATGTAAAATAGCAGAACATTCTGGCCATTCTGCGCAATCGCCGCAATCATTCACAGTTAAATGTTTATAATATATTATATTAATGTATATTTAATATTTATTTATGCGAGTACACATTTGTCATTGATTGTGTCTACTCTGCCGCAAAGATTAAGGCAAATGACGACGATTTCATTCATCCTAATAGTAAACATATACAGCAGTTAGCAATCTATAGCTATTACTAACTGTATCAGTGGTGGTGCCGGTGGGTGGTGGTGGGTATACTGAATTGAACTTGGCATCAAAAACGTTTTAACCTCGACACGCCACGACTGTGGTGCGAATAACTGTAATTACCGATTATTAGTGGTGTGTTGTCAAATTTGCTTTGAACACAACATGACGCACTAATCAACACGATACAGAAATTGCTCGTGGCAAGGATGAATAAATAAACACAATTTGTTTGTTTGTTTTTTTTTTTTTTATTTTTGACAAAATTTTTTGTTGCAAGTCAGAAGTCTTGACATTCATACATCAGTTCAGGAAAATTACTCCGAACTGCAGCTATAATGTGTAAGTATATAAAAACAATACACAAAATCGTTATAATAATAGTATATTACATGAGACTATGAGAGCGAGTTTAAGTGATTTTTAGTCACTTTTCAAAGTAGAACACTATATCAAATTAATACATTAAAATAATAATCCTGTTGAAGAGTCATTGATTTTATAAGGTATGACAGTACCTATAATAAGTAAGCTTTGTTTTGTAATATGGTGAGTTTGATTGTATCTAGTGGCGCAATTTCGATGAAAAATCAGGGGGTGCCAAAGCCTCTTATTTTTTTCAATTAGTCCAAAAATGGCATAATTTATAAGGGAGCTAAGCACCCCTAAGCCCCCCCCAAATTGTGTCTATGATTATTACCTATATTGTAATACATTTTATTCACGTTTGACGTGGATTCAGTTAATATCTAAAATGTCCATAGTAACAACTATAAATTACGACATTTATTTATTTATTAACTAATTAACACCAGTCGGCATTTACATAGTTGGTAATGTTTATATATACAGGTTATTAAAAATGATAATATAAATGTAAAAATTATTGTTAATATAGATAATAATATTAAATTTAATATACCAATAACTTAATAATAATCATAAAAGAGAAATTAAAAACTAGGAAGTTAACAGCATTCTAATTCTGAGTGTGGCAATAAAACTAAGATAAGAAGAAATATTATTATATAAACATTGTTTATTACCTTTTATTGAAAAAAAAATAATTCACATTTTTAAATGTTAGTTCTGTCGTTTCTTACGTTTGTATATTAGATTATTGTT
>WHPZ01581967.1:0-10904 GCA_016617965.1 Macrosiphum rosae
AATATGTGTGTGTGTAATACGTCAGTCCATGCAGTTATAGGCTCGTACAACTATAATAGTTTCATGGGTCATTACTTATATTAGGGTAGGTACCTACGTGATATAGTGTGCGATGAGCCAGGTTCAAAGGCTCATTATTCTATATTGCCCACAATCGTGATGACCCTGATCATTTTTTGTTGGTGCTTTTAAAACCAAACAATGTTCAAGTACCTACTTCCCTATATATGCCTACGTTTTTCTTTGAAACGCAATCGGATATATTAACTAAATATACTAAACTATTAAATATAACTATTATATTCCTCATAATATAGTCATCGATATTTAAAATAATAAACTCGTATAAGCTCATCAATAACGTGTTACGTGTACCTATAACAAATAGAAAATTGGTACCTACGTATTATAGCTGTACAGTTACAATAATGTTTGTCTACATAAAGGTAAACGTATGTTTTCAACACCAATACCCCATGTTTAAAATATTATATGGGTAACTTTAGTAAAATCGTATTCCACAAAAGGAACACGAACTCTACGATGATAACAATATTATTATGTTGAATCGTCCACGGACCACCGTTTAACGCACACTATATTGTATCATAAATCATAATAATAGTATGAGCCATCGTTAGTTATTGTAAAACGATAATAGCACATACCTACACTATATTATAAAATGCGTTTGTAATCGTTGTAATGTTATACTCGCACTTAATTTTCATGAGATGACTAGCAATATTGTTTTAAATTGAAAACCACGTGCGTGTATCTGTATAAAAAATCTGGTGTGATCATATTATAATTATTCGCAATGTTTAATGCTCACATTCGATGAGATTTCTTTATCGATTTTATTACTTGAGCACGTGAAAGTTTATATCAGATAATATAAGTATCTATAGTCTCATCGCTCTTGGGTGTATACCGCACACTACCTATGTGCAGCTACAATATTGACAAACTCGTATTTTTGGCCTCTAAAAGCGGCAATAGCTATTAAAATAGTCACGGTCATTGGTTCACAAATTCAATTAAATATATTTTAATATAAAAGTCAAATGCGCCTACACAGCGCGTATATTATCTGCTGATATACAATAATAATAATATTAGTAATGATGTAGGGAAACCTCTGTTTACGGACACACCGACTTATAGCGTACATTTTTCAATTCCCCATGGTGTCCACTATAGAGAGGTTTCACTGTAGTAATAATATAATATGTATTATGTAGCCGGGAAGTGTTTAATCCTAACGGGCTCGTATAAAGTTTAACAGCACGTTTGAGGAGGAGCACCTGCACCCCACAGGAAGTATAATCTATATTTATACATAGGTACATATACCCTTGCAAGTTTCAACCTTTGCTTATATATATATAAACATACATATTATAATATATACGGAATGTAACGGGAACGAATAGAAACCCGTATAGAAAAGAAAATCGACGTATATATACTTAAAAAAAAAAATGACATCATATTATCTCGGAACATTACGTGGAACGCGATAAATATACATGGGGCGTTCCATTAAATTTACATTTCGAATGTAACACGTGACGTCCAAAACATAATAATAATATGTAAAACTCCCGCAACTGCAGTAAAAACGTACCCACAGGAATATGATAAAAGCTCGCGAAACGGAAACGCTTACGAGCTCATTGCCGTAGAAACAAAACCACTATATATTATATATAATATACAGGTATCATCCGGGTGTATTTAAATCCCAATGGTCGCATTCGAAACACACTCGGAAAATAAGTCTCGACATTGCTCATAAAAGTATACGGTTTCCCGTAATTTTGAATACGGGGTCGTAAAATAAAACCACGAGTCTCCGGTGCGATAACTTTCGGACACGACTTTCGGAACGAAATGTTACATATTATATATATATATGGGTAGGTACATATTATATCCTATTATATTAAAACGCGCGTTTACAACTGTCGTTAAAATATCTATGGGTGCAAAACGATTCGACTACGTCCTGCTACGCGTACGAGCAAAAATTTTTGTATCTGTGTGGCCGACTAGGAATAATGGGATAAGGTACGCTTCCCACCAACCTGCGCCGCCGATGATTTTACTGTAGGTGCGAGTGGATATCAATCTCGGCAACGCGTTATACCAGCTGGCACCATAATAACAAAGTCACGCTGTACTACGTACAAATGATTCATAAATTAAAAACTATTATTAGTAAGTATATAGGACTTTTGTTGGGATGTATATGCTAACAAAATAAATTACTAACAAATTAGACATACCGGGGAACTAAGTGTATAATAGTAGATTTCACGACGTGTACCTCGTCGTTGAGTAGCATTGTAAAGTGTGAAGGATGCTCAATGATTATGTTATGTTCATTTTAACCCATCGATAATAGTCATTGCAAACGAAAAACGATTCTGAGCAGCGACAATCTGTCAACCTATATTTTTGAGAATATAAAATTACATAATTTATTTATTATTCTTACTAATAATAACTTTTTTTCTATAGGTAGGTAATACATGGTAGGGTGGACTTATTTTTTCCCAAAACGTCACATAGGTGTTAAAGTATATTATGTAATACTTATTATAATATTATTGTTATTAAATTATGAGTAAATACCAACGTACCATAGAATGGTGTGAATAAATGAATAGGTCAATAATTTAAATGGCTTAAAATTAGACTAAATATTTTGAAAATAACATGTGTGTAAAAAATAATAATATACCTAGGTATAGGTATACCTAGTTATGCATTTAAGTTACTTAAGAAGTATAGTAACTTATTGTTAGTTTATAAGTTTGTCAAATAAAACACCAAAAATTTACCAAAAATTCAGAAAAAAGTTTTAGGTACCCACTACAAAAACCATTGTAATTTATATAATCCAGAATTATTACATTATAGTAAATATGATTCAACGATAAAATATTTTAAATTTATATGATATCAAATTAATGTACATAAAACATGATTAGGTAGGTAAATATTTTAATAAAAGTGTTGATCCAAAATTTTTAATTTTGAGCTGTTAGTTATTAGCCGAAATTCAAAATTTTTACGGTGATTTCGAATAATACATTATAAGGTGGATTTTTAACCCTGCAGCAGTGCAGTCGTCCTGCAGTTTGGTTCTCGTCACGTTTGCTATGTCGGACACGCAATCGGAATCCGATAACATATTATGTATGTGCGATGTGCCTAGGTATATCACGCCCTATATAATTGCCTTTCGATCGTTCGAACTGTATAGCCTGTACTACCCCTTTCCTCCGTTATAGTGATGCGCCTCGTGTTTAAATCATCGAATCATCGTTTTGACTAGGCAATAACATAGGTATTTCGCCTTTTTTTTACAGATGGTACGTGCCTTTTTGCCGGCCATGAAGAAGCGCAACGAAGGCCACATCGTTGCCACGTCATCGGTGGCCGCGTTCACGTGTGCGGCCAACATCGTACCTTACGCAGCTACCAAATACGGTGTCACGGGTAAGACGTCAATCATAAGTCTTAAATAGTTAAATACAAACCTATACTTACCTATCACCTATACATTTATATGATACGATAATTGCAAATGAGCATATTTTGGATTTATGATCGAATCGATTAATGGTCTTTAGATTCTGAGCGGAACGAGGGAGCTAGTGGTTTTACAATGGTGTTTATTTTTATTTTTTTATTTTTTTATCTTTATATCCTGTACACAAAATTTCTACCAGAAGGAGTTCTTCGATTTCAACATATAGTATTTCAACATATTTCAACAACATATACCTTATCTTTTAGAATATTTCGATTTTATCAATAGTTATTTAATGCCACGGTAAAAACCACCGAAAAATTACGAAAAACCGCTAAAAAATGGATTTTAATTTCTAACGCTTTGTTTATTACCATAGAAACGAAAAAAAAATAATAATATTATAATACTAATTCGACTTATATGATATAATAACTAATAACAATATAAAATATCTAGACTGACAAACCGTCTCAGCTCAGAACCGTTTTTCTTATACAATGATATTATATATAATTGAATTCAAGTTTAATACAACCCATTATATAATGACCCACTTGTAACCTACTGTACAGCAGAGCGACATCCACTTACCCGCTTTTAAATTTTTTATTTATATATAGTAATATAAAACAACAAAGCTAAGGAGACCTCCTACTCTGTATAATTATATTTTATCGTGCATATAATTTACTTTTTCTTGTCGTCTCTGCAGGTCTGATGGCTAGTCTCAGGGAAGAACTCAGGGCCAACCCATCGAACAACATAAAAACCACAACTGTCCATCCGTTCTTTTTGGACTCTGCCCCGATAAACGTTAAACACTGGGATGTCAAGTGAGTAAAATATGATATATTATTTTATATTTATACGCCTCCAACTATATACGACTGCAGCAGAGTACTACAATTGCAGTTTGATTGTTTATGTGAATTGGAAATATTACTCAATCTTACTATATGCAGTATATCGTACTGTATATACTATATCGTTCTATATGTATACTGTAATAAGACCACATTCATACAACTATATAAGTATTCAGTGCCGTATCAAGGGGAGGGGGAATTATTTTATGAACTATGGTATCATATAAACTAACAAGTACTACCTAGGTAACATGTGTTAAGTATTCTAATTTTTGAAAAACTATAGAAAAAAAATTAAGCTCTTCCACTAAAAAAAAATTCTTGTTACGGCACTGTAAGTATTACTTAATATACTCGATTACTTGTCCTATGCCCTTACATCTAATGGCTCTTTTTTGGGGCTTTAATGTTTCAACCCGTATTTGATATTTTAGTCTTCATGAGTAAAACAATATTCTAATCGAAGCTAACTTATTGTATTGTTCGTAAAGATCGGCGTTGCCAATCGTTTCGATTCCTCAAGTTGCCCGTGCAGCAATTCAAGGAATTAAAAGAGAAGACGTCGTTGTAACCGTTCCAGAAATATTGAGACTGATCATGCAAATACTATGGTAAGTAAATTACATTTAGAAATTATTCAAATTAATAATACAAAATATTATGTAGGTATTAACAAGTTGACTGCCACAGTATTTTAAAGGCTGTAGTCAATTTGCACCAAATTTGACCCAACATAATATATACAACATGTGTAATTTGAACCATTTTTTAAAACGCGTTTGTAATTTGCACCAAAATAAGGATATTTAATTTGCACCATCCTCAGGTAGTAAGAAATGGGAATTGTAATTTGCACCAAAATTAAAATCGATTATTTTTTCGATAGTATCTCGATAGTACCAATTTACAAGTTTCTATATCCTAATATAAATTTAGCTTAGTTTTTATTTATAAAATAGCTAAGCTTATCCACATATTTTTGTAAGTTTATATAAAATAGTATTATTATGAACATAAAAAATAGTAAGCTTTTTTTAATTTTACATAATATAATTATTTTAATTGCCTAACTTTTTTTATATTCATAATATTAATACGATTTTATATAAACTTACAACAATATGTGTATAAGCTCAGCTATTTTATAAATAAAAATTAAGCTTAAGTTACATAAGGATACAGAAACTTGTAAGTTGGTACTAGGTATCGAAAAAATAATCGATTTTAATTTTGGTGCAAATTACAAACTACCATTTTAATATGGTTGTTATCAAACACCATAAGTACCAAATTAGTAGCTCTCTGGTTTTGTCAAGTATGCCACAGTCTTTTTGGACGGATGTCCAAGCAAGCCACGGGGGAGGGGGGGCAAATAGGGGCAGTTGCCCCCACCTTGGATTTTTCTGACTTGATTATCATAAATATTATTCATGATTTAATGTTCTAAAAAAACTTAAAAATGCCCTAACAATTCTAAATAGTGCTTACTATTTAAATAAATTTGGTATAAATTATAATATTAATTTTAAACTTTTAAATGATTGTATAACAGTCTTACAGACAGAACTTATCATTTGGGCAACCTACTTTTTTAATCTGAAAGTTAATTTTTTTTTTTTGCTATACCTATATACGTTTATACTTTAGATCATATATTTATTATAAAAATCATGTAAAAACATGTGTAAATTTAAAAAAAACTTCAAAATGCTCCAAATCATTACAGTTGTAATATAAAATATCGCGAAATAAACTTTTTTAAATTAAAAATATTATTTTTTTTTGTTACAGAGTGATTTTTATTACACTCGATTATGAACATCAGAATTAAGAACGTTGCTTTTATAAATTATGAGATGTAGTGGTGGGGCCAGTGCGATTCTTACTTTTTTTATAAAAAATTAAATGTTCATAGACGGCATACTTAAAATAGTTACAACTTTTCAAGTTTGTGGTATCAATGACTGAATGAGCTAAAAGTATTTAATTTTCTAAATTACTTAAAATTATAAAATCAACAGATTAGGGCCCTGGATAATAATATTATTATATGTCAGTAGATTGGTACAAAAATTAAAAATTACATTTTAGTTACCTAATAAATGTGGTAGGTACACAGCAAAGTAAATAGGTACCTAGGAAGGTAATCAATTCATATAGGTAGGTATAACCTATACAGTGCAATATTTAACTTTTTTACATTTTATCAAAAACTACAAATTACTGAACCTAAGAATTTAACACTTTGTCATACTTAGATGAATAGCCTTCTATTTTTGTTCCATTTACGATTATTAGAAAAGCTTCATAAAACTATAAAAGTTAAAAGGTCTCAAAATGTTGGGTAAATAAAACATCGTAAAATTGTAAGTTCTTCATCAGTTGTCAATGGAAAATTTAATCAAAAAAGTATAAATGTTAATAGAAAGTATAGCTTAATAAATATTGACTACTTACACGTTGACTTAATCTATAAATTATATTATTTGTTGAAAACTAAAGAAAATTAATTAACATTGGGCAATCCATTTTTAATTTTTTTAATACACCTAGGTATCGTCATAAATTACATTTGATAAAATGTTTATTGTAACCTGTAGTCTGTAAGTAATTAAATAAATAACTTAACACATTGCGAGTTTTATATTGTACCACATACTAGGTACCTAAATATGATTTCTATAAAATTACTAAATATTAAAAATTACTTAATTATTTTTTTCAGGATTGTGCCTCAGAAATCGGCAGATTATTGGCGAGACGCTTTTAGTTCAAAAATCAATTCAGTTTAATTTACTTTGATTATAAATTATTAAATTGAATTAGGTACTTAAAAGTTAAAATATTTATTATATTATGTAGGTACCTTCATTAATTTTAATTTTAGACCTCATACAATTTGTTTATCAAATGTTGGTACTTGAATGCATTATGTATAAAGGAAACTACAAATATTTGTAATTGTTAGTAAATATACTGTAGTTTCCATTAAAAATTTCAAAATTCAATTCAGTTCTCGGTTTATTTATTTCAATGAGTAAATATTTAGTAATATGAAATTTATATACCTATTTATCTACTCACTATATTTATATTTTAAGCAACAATGTATTGTTCATTGCTAAAATTAATTTATATAAAATAATAAAATATAAAATATTATTTGTCGTTTTTTTTATTTCTTAATACCAAACACCTTTGATCATGAACAAAGTAAAGTAAAAGTACCTGCAGGCTGCAGACAACTTACTATAGTTTTATGGCTAAATATTTTGCTATTACAAATTAGCATAATATAATATATAGCAATATGGGTAATATTGTACTGATATATTATAGTAGATAGGTAAATAGGTAACTACATATTATAATGATTAAAAACGGTTGCAATTCAATATGAACACTGTTCGGACGTTCAGTGTGTCAGTGCCTCAGTGGTTGGCAAACATTTCAAATTCGAAGGATGAATGTTTTGCAGCTCAATAATAGGTTGGTAATAAATAATAAATAATAATAAAGGTTATTGATTTAAATATTATATTGTGTGGCAAGGCGGGAAGTGAACTATTTCAAAGTACATTTCCCCACCCATTTCAGTTTTTAAATTTTTTCCAACGCAAATATTTAGTGTTTCGTTCCTGCCAATTCCTACCACCACTCCCGGAATTTCTCCTCAAATACCACCCCATCAAAAACCAAAAAAAATTTGGGTGGGGCGGGGTAAAGGTTTCTCTAGCCCCACCCATGGTCGGGAATTGATTTTTTCAACTATTTCCAACTCCAATATTTAATGCTCGATTCCTGTCGATTCCTGCTACTACTCCCGGAATTCCTGCTCAAACACCGGGCCCGCTAAAATTAAAAAACTCTGGGTGGGGCAGAGGAAACGACGTTCATGAATTTGACAAATCTAGGTACCGCATTTTTTTTAAAAATCCATGCCATTATTTTGCAAGTTTTTTGCAAATATTTGAAGTCAATTTTTAGTATTTTCATTTCCAAACTTTCACCATGAAACCAAACAATTAGAAGTTGCACTAAGGGTGCCGCCAAACCTTCTAACACCCGCACAATCCAAGTCTTTCAGTCAATATACCTTCACCTGGTTTCATCTGCACCCTAGTAGGTACTTAATCAATAACAATCTCCACAAAGGTCTTAAAGTCCAAAATCTTAACAAAACCTTTAAATGCTTATAAAAAAAAAATTGTGACTTACGATTTTTAAAATTTTTCATCTGTCTAAATTTTTAAGCATTTTTTAACCAACAAATAAAATTTGATTGATATTTATAGAAAAAAAAAACTAAAGAAATGAAAACTGAAAATGCCCGTAAAGAGTTAAAAATAAGTTAAAATATTTGGAAAATGTTATAGATTATAGAAAATGCTAATATACATTCAGCCAAAATTGCATGTACCTACGGTCATTTGTTTAAGAATTGCACTAATAACCAAAATCGTTTTTCTCGAAAACAGATTTTGCGTAAAATTTCCGTTTTCCTTAATTTTTCTTTTTTTTTCACAGCGCTTTTGAAAACTATTAGGAAATTTTTACTTTTGACCCCCCAAAGTACCAACTAGATTCACTTTCCTATCAAAAAAGATACTGTTGAAGAAAATCCAAGCATTTTTACTGTCCTAAAAGGTGATGACACAAAAAAAAAATAAAACAAAAAAAAAACACTCATCATTGTAAAATCAACCCACTCATCGTTCCACTCAGAATTTAAAATTTAAAACAAGGTTCCACGTAAGTAGGTTAATCTGTAACCGAAAAATATAAAACCACAGTTTTAGATTCTGAGTGGAACGATGAATGTATTGATTTTACAATGATGTGTTTTTTTATTTTTTTTTTGTGTCTGTGTTCACGATAAGTTGTCGAAATAATGCTTCGATTTTCAACTTTAGTATCTTGTTCGATTGGAAAGTGCATAATGTTACTTCATTGAGTAGATCAAATTTTAAAATTCCCAATAGTTTTCAAACGCACCAAGAAAAACAAAATAAAAATTAAGGAAAACGGGAATTTTTACGCCTAATCGACTTTGGTTTTTGGTGTAACTTTAAAAAAAATAACCGTAGATACATGCAATTTTCACTGGTTGTTTATATTTTCATTTTCTATAGATGGTAAAATTTTCAAAATATTTTGATTTGTTTTGAACTGTGTAGGCACATTTTCAGTTTCCAATTTTATTAGTGTTTTTTTCTATGAATGTCAATAAAACTTTATTTGTTGAGTAAAAAATAAAAATACTTGAACATTGAATACTCCTACCATATTGTTGCAATGACATTTGAAAAATATTAAAAATCCTAGGCACATTTTTTTTTATAAGCATTTAAAGTTCAAATCTTGACAAAATATGGAAACTTCTAAAGTATACTATTATATTATATCTATGATAGTATCACGGCTTGTTGATAACTTATAAGTACCTACCTAATGGACATTGTGATATGATTAATTTGGAATTTATTATAGGTATAATTTTTTTTTTATACCATAGATAAGTTATATAATATGTCTTATACCTACCTAGATTGACATACCATCACCGCTCAGAATCGTTTTTCTTAGGTACCTATACGATGATATTATATCATTGAATTCAAATTTAATACCATCCATTATACATTGACCCACTTGTAACCTACTGTACAGCAGAGCGACATCCACTTGCCCACCTTTTTTTATACCTAGTTATATTTTATGTTCAAATTTGAACGAAATTAGATATTCAAACGAAGAAAAATGATTTTAATTTTGTGTTATATTTAAAAAATATTATTTGTGGATAGGTACTTTTTTTAAGTTTAACTATCATTATTATGTCCATCAAACTTATGTTTTTAAAATATGAAATATTATAGCACCCAACGTTTTTAGGGGTACCTACTACCTAGTCCAGGGACTGGAACATTGATGATTTTTAAGGTTCCGGTTCCTATTTGATTCACAGTAAAACTAATGTTTCGATTCCTATTCGGTTTCCAGAAAAACTAAAATTTCGGTTCCAGTTCCGGTTCGGTTCCCAGAAAAAGTAACATTTAAGTTCGGTTTCTTTTCGGTTCTTAAAAAATAAAAAAATTGTTACCTGATTAGGTTATTTACTTATGGAAAAATATTTGTCAAGTAAAAGTATCGGTTCCAGTTTTTAAATTAATTTAAATAAGGGTTCCGGTTATAAAATTAATTTAAATATGGGTTTCGGTGAGGTTTCGGTTCTCAATATTCAAAGGGTTCCGGTTCCAAAACCGGTTCTTTTTGGTGAGGTCAATGTTAACTACATCTTTATATTTAAAAATGTACACACATTGTATTGAATTCTAAATCTTAGTTATTAGATAAAAAATCATGAAAAAAAATGTTTAACAATGGACAAGCCAATGTAACACACTAGTCTCAGTTATTCATTTAAAAACACAAGATTCCATTTTGAATTGTTGTTTCAAATGTTAATTTTATTTTGATACTTATTTATA
>WHPZ01581968.1:0-15945 GCA_016617965.1 Macrosiphum rosae
ATGCCATATAATTAATTACCAGAATTGCGTGTTCTAATTTTTAACGTAAGCAAAACTTGTCAATGCACTTCAAGTATAGTCTGCAACTGTGACCGGTGGTGATTGAAGCAGCATTAAATTTATTTTAGTCATGCGAAAGAGGAAAACAAATCTACCTGTGTATGATTAAAAACAAATCTACGATAATGGGTATTATAGACCTATATAATATTATGAGACGCACGTCGAGTTGCTTTCAGCGACGGTCCTTGTATGAATATATAAATATACAATATATATAATTGGTGGTACACTCTCGAAAGAAAGAAAAAAATTTAAAACCGTCTGCCCCCCTCCACCAATCCCGAGGACTTGTAGACATATATACTTATACCCTACTCAGGAATCGATAACGTCGTTATGCCCGGGCATAATAATATGATATATATATTATAGCAGGTAGGATAAAATCTCTCTATAAGTTGTGGCGGGACACGCTCCGAAGATATTTGTGCGAGACGGCTATAATATGACCTAACCTAAAAGTACATTGTCATAGTTAAAACAATATGAATTATTATAATACAGCTGATGGCAGCTGATAGGTTGAAGCGGCGGTGGCGATTGGCGTGACGACGACGATCTGCGCAGCATCTATTGTTATACGTCAAGGCATGTGCGCGTTACCCCAGCCCACCTCCCCCAACAACTCACGCGTGTATTTTCATATTGTATTTTTTCGCAAACAATAAGTGCGTAATTCCTGTGTGAGTTTGTCCTCGTCAGCCTGGAGGGGATTCGGTAATAATTTTTCAAAATATTGCCACTTTGCCACGCACGTAACCGTTTGCAGCCAGCACTCTGCTCAAAGTAAAAATTCGAATCGATATTATTGGCCACAAATGAGAAATAACGAAAATTTGAATTCGTTCTGTAGCTGCCGGAGTTGAACATAATTTTATTAGTAAAAATGACAGTATTACTGTAATAATTACAATTTTTCTTTCGACAACACGGATTGCACACAAATTCTGAAAATCATCGTATCGTTATTTACACGAACCGCACTTCGGTGATGCGCACTGATTATTCCCTAAAATATTACATTCAAATAAAATAGTTTTGGTGTGAGAAATGGAGGATTGGTGAAACTTATCTTCTCATTCTTTTGCCAGTAAGTGTGTGTGTATGTTGTATGATGGCTTGTTTCGCGGTGGGAATAAATCCATTTGGCACGCCCGACGTACACAAACTATGTTATTTTATGTTATTATAATTTATAAATAAATATTTTGTACCGGGTCACGTGTAAATAATTCAATAAGAAATATTGAATTCCGATAAAAAAAATGAAATAAAAAAAATACCTTAAAATACCTTAAAATATATTGAACTGCTGCAGGCAAGTTATTATTATTTCGTCGAAAGAAAAGAAATAGAAATTTCCTACGTTTGTTTCGTAATTTGATGTAAGAACACGATATTTGTATTATGGCCAACTACAAGAGGTACTTGATTATTGGGCCATAAAAATTAATTTCGCAAAGTAATCAAAATCAAAACCAATTATTAATTATCATCAACGAAATAGCTTTGTCTTAAGGACTTTCATTTGTATAACATACGTATATTATACTTATACCTAATATTATATTACTCACAAATGCCTAAATCTTATATAAGGTAATCATTATAGTTTAAACATTAACGCCACGCATCTATGACGATGAAAAATGTCAACCGTATCTTTTAAAACACTTTGACATATTTCATTACGACACGTCATAAAAATAATGAAACTTTTGTTGATGATTTCGTCGAATGTCTCTTGATATAAAATCGAGCTACGATAGGTTTTGATCACCACGACTTTTAAACTTCGTTTGTCAGTTTTCCGCCTGCACAATGAACATTAATATTCATAAATTCCTATACACATTATACACCTATAATACGCGTGACTTTACACAAAAGTATTTCCGTTTATTAAAACTTATTTCAATATTTAGATTTTAGGTGTATATTCAAGTGTACCTACTTCTACAATGTTAACGTTAGAAATTATGTCGAAATACTCGTAAGTTATACACAGTTATTTGTCCCTTTCAACTACACCTAATATAATAAATTGCAATCAGATAAATTATGAGGCCACGTGATTGTGGCCGTAGTTGGTCGTTGTTTGGCCGTTTACCTGCCAATATTGGTCTTTGGTTTGGAGTTATATAAGGACGGGTTTCGATATATATATATAACATAACGTCGAATTCGGAATCGCCACAATAGTTTTTAACAATTAATGCGCTAAAGCGTACAGACGATAAATTTAAGTTAATTAAAAAGTTAACATCTACGGAAACTTTTAATGGGCTGCAGTAATAAACATTAGCGTAATTACGGATTATCAGCGTTTTTACGGTAACTGTAATACGCACAATTCGAATACTAAACGGAGTATGTGTTTTTATAGCGGCAATCGACGATTAATATTGATTATACACATACCGTTTCGATTTCGTCGGTAATAAAAATATATAAGTCTCTTATTTCAAAGCGTGTATTTATTTCGATTACTCGTCGGACATTTATCACGCTACGCGTGCCACGGTCCTATAGTCGAACCATACCGTCGTGTAAAGACATATGCACCGACCGTTAGTGTATACATTTTAGCCGTTTCAATAATCGAGACGTAATACACTGGATTTTCGCGAGTTGCGATGATACTGCGTAACACATCGACCGATTAATAATGGACCAACGCCACCCACATACGTGACCCACCCACCCCGCGTAGCACGCATAAGCACGTGGGCACAGGGGGTGGAATATTATCGTCAATATTTCAGAATTCCCATCGTTAGCGATTTAAATCACGTTCTCTCGAACATAATAATAATGTAGGTATAGACGGATAGGATTTTTATCATTTTTGCATTATTTTTTCTACAAGTGCTGCAAAATGCTAACCGAACTAAAACATTTTATTTCACTACTACAACATGTAAAACGATTCAGAATAAAAGGTAATTTTTATTTCGCATTTTTCTCATTTTTTCGTATAAATTTTTCATATATTTAAGGTAATTTAAATTTTTTACATATTATGAATGTGTGTATGTATGTATGACGTATGTATTTGTATTAGGAAGGTACTTGCATCTTGTACTTTGAAAGAAAAAGAGAAAAATATGTATGAATTCTTGTCTTGTGCATTTTGTATATTCATTTAATCTCGTCTTAAATATTTATTTATGTTTTTAACCGGATGCATATAATATACAACTTAAATTAATAATTCACAATAAATTACCTACTTTGTTTGATAGAGAAAAATTAATATAGAGTTTGTCATTAGGTTTTCGATTATAAAATATCAACTATCAAACGAACCCTGTACCAAAGACATGAGTTAATTTGAATTTCTTGGTAATTTCCCGAGGTAATTTTTTTAGACCTTTTACTTCATTTTTACATTTTCCCAAGGCATTTTTGGCTTGACAATATATCGTAGATATAGTGGATACTTAACGATGTTTCGCGCGGGGTGGAATTGATAAAGTTCGTGTATCGCCGTTTTCGGACGATGACGATATTAAGTTGTACAGATAACATATTATTATTATTTATTAACAATATTATGTGTGTATTACTTAAGCAATAAACATATTATAACGTTTTATTATATCATTATAACTAAAAAGACCAAATGGTTTTTCGATCGTTTCAAATCTCAAATTCTCAGACTTAGTCGGCCCAGACCTGTTTGGTCTGGAATTATTATTTTTTTAATCGAAACGTTATCCCTTCTTATTATATGGTGCGACCTCTATTACAATAATTAATCAATTAATTATTATATTGTGGTTATTAATAATATCCGTTGAGCCCTGCGGTCGATATACTTACTCGCAAACATTTTTTGCTCGCCGTACCGGACGACCGCACGGTTCCGGTTGAGCATTTTGTAGCCCAGTCGGAAGTCGAAGTTGTAACCCGTGTTGTCCAGGCTGGAAAGCGTGTACAGCCGGACCAGCAGAGTGATGGAGTTGGTCTCGCTGTAATAGTGGGCAGGCCCCCAGGATGTGCCACACCAGCCACCCGACACGGCTGGCCTGTCCGATTCGGTGATGTGAAGGTCGCCGTCCGGACATCCGGCGTTCGTGTACGAAGCAAATCTCCCGATGGTGAAACTGTCCAAAGTCACCTGAGTGGCAAAAAACACGTCATGTAAAAGTGTAAGTATTGCGTTTATGGGTCTGTTATTATATAGTGATAAATGAAGAACATGTTTTTAAACTGTTTGATCAGACTAATACTGAAGTACCTACAGTGAAGTGCCTAACCTGGTATAATATGATGTGCTTTTAAGGTGGCACATTTATGGATTATTATAGATAACGTTATTGTATAAGAGAACAGAAAACCCGCAGCACATAATATCTGTTTTGCAGTAGAAACGTGCAATATGGCAAATTTGAGTTCAGCAGAATTTACTTTGTGGTGTTCGCTTTATTATTAAAGTGAATCGACCTGTCATCAAATTTAAAGGTAGGACAAACTATATTTAGTATATTATCTGAGGCAACCCGTGGGATTTTATTAATATATTCACTTAAAGCGAGATATAAATATGTAAACTATTGGTATTTTATAACCCCCATAAACTTTCTGTAAAATTTAAATAGCAATAATAAAACCTATGAAAGGCCCTGGATAATATCCTTACCTTTAAATTTAATAATAGGTAAATTCACTCTAATATTAAACATATCAACACGCCATGTTCTACGTTTGTAAGGCAGACACTTGTTATATATTTTTTTTAATATCATCTTATATAGTAGCCACATAATTATGATGAAACGATGAAATTTAAAATGTTGTACTAATATAGGTATATATTGTACCTATGTATCCCGAAATTCTATAATTATGATATTCGCTGACCAAATATGTTGTAAATTAGATTATAATATGGCAATTTTAAATAATAAATGTATTTGGCGTTTTAATTGTTTTAAATATCTAAATTAAAAACAGTTATAAGCTAATAATATACTTTAATAAAAAGTGCTGGCGTGTTTCAATAACACATAATATTAATATTGTGTATTATGATGACACGGCGTTATGTATAGGCATTTTCGGTACACCACTGCCATTGTTAGTTAGTCCGTTATCATAACACAAAATGATGGGGAACAAAATATTATGTTGTCTTTTTTTTGTATTTAGGATTCTCTTACTAAACTTCTTCATAAAAATATTAATACATTATATTATTATAATACATTATTTTATTTTATTTTATTATAAAACATAATTTGTTTGTGTGTGTGTGTTTAAATTATTGTAAAAGAAATACGGTCACCACTATGTCGACAAAAAAAAATTAATGTTTTAAAAATTGTAATTGATCCAGACATTTGAAGACGGACTGTGGCCTAGATTCCCTCACTATAATATTATATATAAGTACCGTATATAGTCAAGAGTGGATCCTAGGGGTTGGCTAAGGGGAGACATAGCCGTTTTTTTTCTTTTCATTTTCTCTAGTTTGAACCGTTAGAGCATTGTGATGGAGTTTTTTTCTCAATAAAAAAAACTTTAATACACTTTGTTGCTAGGTAGGTATAATAGAGGAATTTAGAAGTTAGACTATATGAATTGATAGAGCTGAAAAACTTTTTCTTCGTCATCGGACTTTTGAAAGACTTTAGCAAGATTTACGACGGGTCAATAATATTGGAACGTGCTAATATCAGTCGTGGTTAAATAAAGTACTCTCATAGAAATTAAAGTACTTACATTGACGTAAAGAAAATAAATCGTTTGGTTATTAAAATGAATAGTAATATTCAAATAACCCTACAAAAACTACCGTAACATATTATTCATTGCAGCAAGGAAAATAATAATAATTTAAAACCATTCGTTCAACATACTAAATTATTTATTTTATTTATAGCGCCTTCTGTTTTTTATTCATAGATCCCTGACGATATAAGATAACGTATATAAACTATAAGTGTATAACATATAAAGAGTTTTAACTCTTAAATCTTAACAACAATTATTTTTTGCCACTCTCGAAGAGACTTATAGTTTATTAATCTATAAAAATTAATAATTTGTAAAATTTACATGGCCATGTAAAATAAATATTAGATTCAATTTTACGTCTATTTTATATATTTGTAAAACCATTTTTAAGGACTACTATCCTCAATACAAAGTACAAACATTTAATAACTAAGAAACTACTTATTCAAATTTTAAATTAGGTACATAACAATTTTCAAAAATTAATTTTCTAAGTAATTTACAGAAAAAACGGTGGCTTCTCATTTAAAAAACCAGAGGTATGTGTTACTATAAAGGTCACTCCTTAACTAATAAAAAATTATAAATTATGGTCTTAAGTATATTTAAAAAATTCCGAAAACAAAATTTTAATACAATCATTATTAAAGGAAAAAATGGGGGTGAGTATGCTCGGTGAATCACTTTGTATATATAGGTTATACACAAAACCGATTTTACCATTTATACGAAAGTATAATCTTAAATGCAAAGCATGCCACGTAATTCATACTAGCGATGTGGTACTCTCTCAAATTGAAAATGCATTTTTACCAAACCTTAATCGTTTGAATTTAAAAAAAAAATTCTTAAACGATTTTCACTTTAGTTTCATTAGTGTAACAACGTTGGCCAACCGAAAACAAATACCACCCGTACTGTTATCAACATTTTTCGTTAGCAAAACGCAAGTTTGCCCTTCCGAATAAATTATAATACAACATACATATGTATTTCACGTTCTCTTTTCGCAGAAGTAAAATTGGCACGGACCCGTTTTATTTTCTGGGACATTAACATTGATCGATATCACTATCGCATAGTATATAATTTGTATTACCCCATTTTTTTCTTTTTTCATAGATAATATTAGTATATAAATGTAATTAAAAAAATTATATCACTATTATTATATTATATATTCGAATTACTCATTAATTAAATCCTTCATTAATAATTAATTTAAAAACTTATAATGATTAAATTGGTTCTAAACAAATGTTGTATTGACGTACTTTGGTCTTTAAATTTACAAATCATAATTAAAAGTTTAAATCAAAAAATAAATGTAATATCCTCAATTAGGTGATTAAAAAACAACTGACAACTTTTGAAGCTGTTTTTTTTCACTTATTCGCTTCGATTTGTTCACCACGACGCGGCATATTGGTGTATTAAATTTGAAAGCAATTTAATAATAAATCATTTCATAAGAAATATAATTCTGGGCCGAATTCAGTTAAACCTCTTGCTGATATTTATTCAATATTTTTCAACAGCTGTTGTCAATCTGTTCTTATACTTGAATATTTAACCATTGAGAAAAACATAGTTAGCCACGGCATCTGTTTTGCAATTATTGATATAATATCACATTTATTTATATTAAATTAAAATTAATATTATTGTAAAATCAATCCCATTTAAATAAACAATGGGTACCGTTTCACTGTATATAATTAACAATGCATTATATATATGTTTTGTATTCAATAATTGTGTGCATTTTGAAAGTAATTCATACAACTAATATTGTTTAATTAAAGGCTAATGAAAAAAACAACTAATTCATTAAAAATATGGGTTGGATTGCAGATGTTATCTGTGAACAAAAACAGTTGTATTATATTTTACACAATTTAAAATGCACAATCGAAATAGTGATTTTCTAGATGTAACTATCCATTAAAAAAACGAATTGTTTTTAATCAAATACAACAAAAACTTTATCACAAATATTATACTGTTGGTAACTATAATACTTGGGTCTGTCAAAAAAAAAAAGTTATATACTTATATATTTTTTTTCTAAATTTATTTTTTTTCAAATAGGTATCTACAAATTTAACAAATTCACATTTTCACTAAAATAAATATTTTTCACTATAATCGGACACTCATGTTTTATGAAACAATTTCTGTCGTTAAAAATGTGCATGCTAAGCCTTCGTGTACTTGACTAACATAGTAAAACTTGATTAACAATATTCTAACAAATTTTCGTTTATAACTTGTATATTGTAAATGTTTAATGTTTATTATAAACATAAAATAAACTAGGCATGGCATACTCATAATTTCACAGTAATATAAAATATCAAAGTATTAAAAAGTTTCTATAGTTTTCTATTCTACAACAATTATTAACGATCTTCACAATATTTTGTTTTTAATTCAATAATATTAATGTTAACAAGTTAAATATATTATTATTATAATATTATAATATGTTCTTTATTGACAATAATAATTGATCAAGGCCAGTAGTGTGCCACATAAATTAGTCATCGTTTTCGGTTATGCCCCTGAACATTTTTAACAGAATCAAAATAGCGGTCAATATTTTCAATTATTTTAATAATAAACAAGGAAACGTATTAAACGATTCATTCCCTCTGCTAATTAATTATCAAATTATGTAGTACATAATACAGTATTATACTGTTGAATTTAAACAGTCTAATTTACATCACTGAATCAGAATAACTAAATATATTATGTGTCTCGGTAATTGAATAACCGATTTCTGTATTTAATATATATTGATATCGTTTTAGTTCTAGCATAGTAAACACAATTCAAATAAATATATAATACATCAATACGATTATTCGATTCACATTTATTCAATTTTCTGTTCTAAAAGTAAAATTTATCCACTTTATCTCTTCAAGTGGATTTAAAACTGAATTGAATAACTTATAGTACTACCATTGACATTATGCTAAAATATTATTTATTCCAAGAGTAATGCTTGAATTATTTCAAATTTACATAATTTACATGATTTAATATTTGTTAATACTTATTTCCATTTCTATGGTAATCGTTTTTCTTCAAATTATTACAGCACCTATCCTTGAGATTAAAATATATAATAATTATTAATTTATAAATAATAATAATAATATTATAATTCGATTTCCTTTTAAATTATATATTTTCGTGATTTATAATAACTTTTTTAGATCATAAAACCGCATATGATAATGTATTATAATTTATAGACATAAAAACGTTATACTTTACTGTAATATAAATAGTATTTAAGACTTTAAGTAATTATTTGAATTGTAAATCATCCCCGAAGTGTTCTTCAGATAATATAATATGGCAAGAATTCAAAAAACTAATCTATACTCCATATACATATAGTCTATTTTTTCGGGATTCTTAATTATCTGTGAATCATTTACAATTTAAAATGTTTATATAAGTATATATACTTGGTTATTATTTTGAAAGGAAACACTAGTTATCTTAAAAATTGATAATGTTTTTGAAAACAATTTTTTACTTAAAATATATATTGTATCACTATAAAACAAAATGTTTGGAAAAATGACTATTTTTCATCATTATAGTTCTTAAAGTTTTTTTCAGATTTTTTAATTACAATATTATAATGACGGTGTTTAAAGTTTTGATGAGTGGAGTAGTGCACCTTCATTTCCAGTAAGTACCATATATTGTGCCATTCCATTTCGCACATCTGAACTTCAAATACTTATGACCATCCAATCAACTATAAAATTCAGTTTTTAACATATCTATTCATCGAAGGCCTCAGATTCATATTTTAATTGGAATATTAAACTTAAATAATATATACTGTAGTACAAAAAAGTAAAAAATAATGATGATAAAACATTTTTGTTTTGCTGTGGCCTTAAATAATCTGATAAAAACTCTTCAAAATTGTTGATACTTTTTGAGAAAATAAGAGGGAACTGCTATAAGAATCATGATGTACGTCGGATATCAAACTGGGAATTTGGATCTTCTAATTTTAAGCACAAAATTCAAGTCTATCTGGCCATGAAATAGTAAGTCAAAAATGTACGTAGTTACTATTTTACATTTTTCATACTTAAACGACTCCAAATTTAAATTTAAGGACGTTACATGTGTTTATTAAAAATATGCTCACTTGTATTAGATCTCCCAAATGATGACCTGGTGCCACGAGTTTTATAAAGCAAACGAATGGCAACTTGTCGGGTTTTGGGCGATGTAATTCGAATTCGTACGTTTTTCCGACATCTCCGTAATAAGTTCGATTGCACGCTGTAACATAAAAATTTAAATTACTCTAGTATGCCGCCGAAAAGTAAGTACTTTTATGATAAAATATTATGATGAACCTTCCGTATCCGGTAAGTACTATCATAGACATATGCAAAGTGGCATATAGACCACTCGTATGATGTTATTATAATGTATTATTATCATGGACATGTCTATACATGTCGTTACAACTGTCGAAAACGAAAACCTTCGTACACCGGCATAATAATAAATCAAAACTAGGCCAGGGTAGCTTTTTAAGGAAACTGTCTGGCGGATTACATAAAACGACATGCACGGCGGCGGCAATAAGTACCGTTCGTTGTATAGCTCGTACTGCAGCTGACGCGTAACAGAGTAATAAAGTTTACAAGCTAAAGCAGTTATAATTTTTGCGGGGGAAAAGCATGGAATGCAATTTATATCTCGGACAATACACGAAAGATTCAATGTTATATTCGGAACAATGTTTCGGTTTCGTGCATGTCATGCAACAGCAGCTTAATCTCGTTTAACAAAAAGAAGAGAGCAGGGTAAAATAAAACCGTCATTGCTTATTATATACGGCTGACAGTCCAATGAAATATGTTTCAACAAATTTGCGCAAACAAATCATCAGTTGAGCAGAAAACTTTACAGTACTGTATCTTTTAATTGTTTGAAAAAAAAATATATATATAATATTATTGCCGAAAATTACCAACAACCGAAGTAAACGTCCGTGTGTGGAGCGAGTCGCGTACCTATACCAAACACGATTTGTGCACAAACACGCCAATCACGTTCGATTATATCCTATTGAAAAGTTTTAGGGTTGAAAAAAAGCAACTTCAACAATAATAATCGTATTTTGACATAGGTATGATATTATATATATAGACCTTGCAGGCTACCTATAATAGGTACCTACTCGAAAGTCGTCGTGAAAAACATGTTTTCCCTTCGAAACGCACAATCGTTATTGTTATTAATAAAAACTCCTCGCAGGTACCTACACGCGATTTAAAAAGCGAAAAGTTTTTCCGAGTGGTTTTACAGCTGCAGAGAACAACGGCGGGGTTAGTACCTACACGTAAAGGTAGGTATACACATTTGTATATTCAAATTGATACAATACGCGTAACAGTAAAGTTACGATGATGTATTATTTAATAGAGACGGCTGACAAGTTTATATTACTGCAGTAGTTCCTTTTCTTTTCTGCAAATAGCTATGAGTAGAATAAAGTAATTGGTTCCGCGACGATCGTCATCCTTATACTTTCAGCGGATATAAACAAACTGTGTTGGTTGTAAGACGTATATATAAAGACATATAATATTATTATTTCCAGCATCGGGAAATATGTAAAACCATTTTCAGACAGTTCGTGGGCGGATTATATTTTCACATAGGTATTATTATAATGAGCAGGTGGTGATATTATTATATTTAAAGACATCGCTGTGTGGTAAATCGATACGCATAATATAATAATAATAATAATAATAATAATTTCAATTGAAAATAATTTCAATTGAATAAAACGGGCAGAAGCCCAATAGAACGAATATTTTATAAATAATTAGAACAATATTACAGAAGAAATATAACATTAAATACAATAAGTATCTTAAATATTATAATAATACTATTTTTAAGCGTACACAGTATAACATAATATAAACGTTGCAGTAAAATATTTAATAATATCTACCTTAAGTCCTTAAAGATGAGAAGAAAAAATCAACTCTCGTCGAGAGCTTATTGCACAGAGTCATAGCCATAGTCATAGAATAGGTGAGTTTTTGAAATAGTGTGTGCTGTGTACTGGTATATAAAACATGGACGTAGAACGGTTGTTGAAGGTTACGATATTAAAAAGAATACAATTTGTTACAATTTATTTACAATAGATCAGGAGCTTCATTCAGTGATACCAATAATTAACTTAAAAATAAAAGATATATCATTTAGTTCACGTCTGAAAGATAAGGCTGGAATGTTTAGAGAGGACACCTAATTTGTGTAATGCAATCGTGGTATACTCATAAGTGTATAGATATAATATTAAAAGAACTTACACATATATAGCGTTATGAACAAGTTTTCAACATAATATGCGTGCACGAAAAATGTCCCTACAAACAATATGTAGAGGGTTTTGTGATGAAACAAAATCATATTAATAATAATATTATATACTCGAGATACAGCAGTACAACAATAATATTATATCACATATACCTACAGAATATTATATATTATTACACAGGCGGTACTTTTCACCAGACCGCGGGTTGGACAATTTACAAGCCATACTCCGTCCAAAGGATTACGGCCGTTTGCCCTGACGTAATTTATTCATCAACTGCGGACGAATTATAATTTATAATTGCTTTATGTCACGACCGCCGCGCCTGTTTGCACCCGAGAAATCACCGCCAGCCCCCCCCCCNCCACCACCACCACCAACACCCACAAATATACCTGATGCGAGCGAGCGCGTGTTTTTTGGCTCCGTCGCGGACCATCGCCACGACCGCCGAAACTTAACCCACATAACATTTACATAACAAACGTCGTGTAAAAGTACGCATCGAGAGCAGAGGTACCTACGATATTTCAATAAACATTCTGCACAGGCGTTGTGCTCGAAGAGGACGCATTACCATAATTATTATTATTAGCGCGCAAGGCGATCTTCGGTCGAGTGAAATAGCGTCGTCGTAGGTACCTATATAATAATATGTATATTATTATTATTATTATTATTTACATGAACGCCACGCCGAAGACGACCGCATTGCGTCACTCGCACGGTGCCAAAGCCAAACCGAAGTTTTCTGCAACTCGCGGGTACGGTTCAACCCTGCTAGTAGGTACACTGTAATACTGTAAAGTAAAATACGTTTATGTCTAGATCAAAGCACAATATTATACCATATTATAATGCACGATATATATATATATATATTATGTAACATCGCAGTGAGTGTTCAATAAATGTTTTAGACGTGGTTAAAATGCGAGCACACGCACGACGTAGGTGGACGTCTGCGAATTGACGCCCGCGCACACGTAGCTGTGCCTGAGGGTGCTTAGCATCCTCACCACGTCATACACTCGTAACACTACCCTCCCTCACGTTTATTTTGATTTAAAATATAACATTTTAGTACTATATTGAAAATATTGTAGGTATATTATATTATTATTGTGTACAACAAATTATTTTCGCACGTATAAGATTAAATGTCAGTTTATTATTCTCAAAAATAATGTTATTTCTATGTATTATATTAGTTATAACGAATGGCAGTAATGGAACTGACCGAAGTAAAACACACACACATAAGTAATGAAAAACGCTTCGTCAAGTGTCCTATGGTTAATAGGTTTGACTAATGGCCTAAAAGCCATGTGGCCAAGGCCTAAAAGCCTTCTGACTTCAGTTGTGTGAGTAGACAGCCATACGCATGCACTACAACAATATAATATTTACTAATTGTATTTGAATATATAAGTTAAATTTACTTATTTTGATAAAACGTTACGAAAACATTTTTTTAATTAAACAAAAAATTCAATGATAAACTGTTTCCAAAATTGTGGTAGGGTAGTTGTTTGGAGGGCGGGGAGTGGAAAATCCACGGCCACTTCGAGTTAAATATTGTGGCACTCCCAAGGTTTGGATCAAATATGCTCCTATGAGAAGGGTGGAACAACAGAGAAGTCGGAGAGACACGATTTTTGTGAAAACTGCAGTACACACGGGGACACGTTTGACGACGGATTTCCGACTGCACTTTGTGAAGAAGATGCCTATCGTCGATGGGTTTAACACGACTATAAAATCGAGGTGTTTATTTGTATTTTTATCACTCGTGCTCCTCTCTAGAGGGTTACGTTTGCCGCTGTATAGTACAAGTAAAATAAAATATTTATTTACGTTCCTATACACATACGGCAACAGGTGCACATGCACTTGCATCAGCATCAGTATAGAAGAACTGCACCGGCGTCGTGTACTCGTGTTCTACATAACTACACGTCTACCTATATTATGCCGATGTGAGGGGGGGAGGTCGTGTTGCGGATCGTGTATACAAGTCGCCCTTATAACCGCCGTACGTATATATTAGGGGTAGAGCTGTATATAGAACGCCGGTATTGGTGAAATATACGATTTGAAGGGGTTGTGTACCTATTATATATATACGTGACTTAACCGGCGGCGATGTAAACCGATTATGGCGGGGGGATCGTCTTTTATGTTTCTGGATAATAGTAATATAGAAAACAAAATATATATGCGAACTTTACGTGTAGGTAGGTATCGTACACGGCAATATTATTATATAAAACGTTACCGGGAAAAACATCACCGCACACGCGTCTCGGGAGGATTTAACGTGAGTCAAAATCGTATATAATACGGGGGTATAGTTCGCATAGGCATAATAGTAATAATAATATATGATATTATAATAATATAAAATGCTTTATAAGCAAGGCGTATCCACAGTGGGTGTATACTGTATAATATGGCGATATCCGTCCGTGTTCAATATAATACAATATTATATAATACATCTATAGGTATATAGGTATGTGCTGACCGCGATATAATATGACGTGATTGATGATGACGTGGTCGACTGAACGTATATAGGAAGGTAAATGAAATACGCGCTTACACCAGGACGGCGATTTTATATTATTATTATCATCATCGAAGCGTCGAGTGCCCCGGAGTAGAGTTACCTACACCACCGCCCCACCTGTGTATATATATATACACGCGTGGCGTTAATTGAATTATTATTGCCGCCGTCGCCGGTGCTCGGGTGCTTGGTTATATAGTAGTACGTGTGTCGTAAATAATATAATATATATATATGTGTGTGTATGGGTATGAATAGTGTATGCTGTATATAGTATATGTATATAATATATTAATGAACACTACGAAACGTTTCACACCGTAGCGGTGTATATATATATATATGTTATAGGTATTTGTCAGGCTCGTAAATTAAACCCATGTACCTACGTACGGGGAAGTGAAATAATTACACGATTGCAATGACGCGTATTACATATAATATCGTATATAATATATCATTTATGGTGTATATGCATCATATATAAATGTATCATATAGCATATGTAGATGACGAGCAGATTTCAATAACGACAAGAGTATATTATTATTGTATTGTGTGTGAGAATAATACTTATTGTTGTTGTTATGGATTTTACACACAACACAAAATAAAACGTACCTACGCACCAATTGAAGATTAAAATAGTTAATGTATTTTTATCAAAATTGGTAGTAAACATTTTCAGTATAGCTACAAACTGTTAATCGAACACTGGTAATTTTACGACTGACTGACTGACTCCCTGTGTGTTGTCGTGACGGTGCCCCGTCTCACATAAAAAAACCCTTATTCAGAGGTTCCCAAGGTAGCAGCGTCGTACGACACACACTCTGCATTATGATTGTAATGAAATACTTTTATATAATGTTATCAACATATATAAATATATAAAAATAAAATATGTACTATTCAGGGGTTCTTAACACCCCCCACCCAGACTAAATGAGACACGGGGGTCCAATGACCACAGTGTTTCACTCAAATTAAAAGTTTTTGTAAAGTTTCGAATTTTCTGTTATTTGGGGGTCAGTTCAGTTTGACAATAAAATGATAAAAGAAAATAAATTATAAATTAATAATTAATAAAATATATTAAAACTTAATATACTAGTTGTTAATATTGTTAGTATTACAATAATATAAATGACAATAACGTGAATGTTAA
>WHPZ01581971.1:0-24418 GCA_016617965.1 Macrosiphum rosae
TATGGTAAAATAATTATGGTCGTACAACATCGGAGTGCCGCGAAAGGTCGACGAGATACTTTCGGTACGGCGGCGCGTCGGCGGACTATGCAACAATTCACGACGTAATCGAATTAAAATAATATGGTGCGAACCTAACCGGTTTTCGAAAATGCATTGCGAGGACCGGCGAAATGTATACAAATAAAAAACACGAATTACATATTAAATCAGGAGAAAAAATCGTAATAATTTATTTATAGCAAACAGCAAACGGATCGACGGTATTTTTATTTTTTATTGTCGTCGTCGGCATCTTCTTCCTCTCCACCTCCTCTTCGTCCTCAACAAGAAGATTATTGTGTTGTCGTGTTAATATTATTATTACGCGTATTACGTATATTAAACAGACTGGGGGGTCCTTTCATCCATATTTTCGGTAAATATTTATGTTTTTTTTTTTTACGACATTTGTTATTCTACACAACAGGTACCTACTTCAAAATATTATTAGAACAAAACATTCTTGAAAAATATATTTGGTACCTAATAAATATTTTTTATTCTATATTAGCAAGCCAAATATTTAGGTTTAATTAGATTTGGATTTAGATTAAAATTCGATTTCCAACATTTATAGTTAGTAATTAGTTGTAATAGTATTGTTTTAAGCAATAATTCGAGTTTCATTTAATTACAGTTTTTGTGGAGTACCCTACTCTGCTCAATCAAATTTAAAATATGTAACACCACTATAATTGTTAACAGTTTTAACTTTATTATCAACCACAGATATCAAGGATTCAATTGGTATTTATCGGAATCCTCGAAAATATAGTACCTACGGTGTGAAATACCGTATTCTGAGTACGTATATTGTTATGTTAATTGTATGATGAATTCCAAATAAATTATAGCACACGGTAAATTGACAGTTCTAGGCAAATGTTTTAATATATTTTTTTTTAATTTATTCAAACACAAATTGGATATCATGGACATATTTTATCGCGATAGGTAAAGAACTTCTAGTAAGTGCACGTAACACAATAGGTACCTACTTCAAAATATTATTAGAACAATACATTCTTGAAAAATATATTTGGTATTTAATAAATATTTTTTATTCTATATTAGTAAGCCAAATATTTAGGTTTAATTAGATTTGGATTTAGATTAAAATTCGATTTCCAACATTTAGTTAGTAATTAGTTGTAATAGTATTGTTTTAAGCAATAATTCGAGTTTTATTTAATCACAGTTTTTGTGGGGTACCCTACTCGCTGCTCAATCAAATTTAAAATATGTAACACCACTATAATTTTTAACAGTTTTAACTATATTATCAACCACAGATATCAAGGATTCAATTGGTATTCATCGGAATCCTCGGAAATATAGTATACGGTGTGAAAAAACAAAAAAAATTGAAAAAATGTAATTTTTTGAAAAACTGCTTGCACCTTGATGAGTTAAACTACGTACTTAAAAAAATATTTTAAAAACAGAAACAAATTAACTAAGAAAACGACTGGTGATTACTTTGTAAGAGGCATTATAATATTATTACAACTTGGTATAGGTACATAATATTATTATTATTTTAACCTATAACGAGATTCGTTGAAATTGACAAAAAAATTAACATTCTCCCATCTTGAATTACTGGTTTTCGGGAGACAATCCGAAAAGATGCGCTAGCCGGCACCATCGTAGATATTATATATATACAGTAAAACGCGACAATCGTCAGAGTACAGTGCACGGTTACCGTCGTCCAGCAGCAGTTGTAGTTGGTAACTGCAAGTGACTCTCGACCGGCGAAAGAACACGGTGACAGCCAAGTGCACGATGGCTACCACTATGGTAAGTACTAAAACTATACTGATTACTGTTTCGGTTGTGATATTTACCTATTCGATGATCTGAAGCTCAACTCGACGCCAAGTTTTTTCTTCCCCGATACTCGTGAGATACACCGAATAAATAACTGACGGCGATGACTGAAATCTATCTCGTTTCGTTTTTATCTGAAAACAAACGGTTTTAAAAATTAAAACTTGACGTGATATTCAATACAATTTTTATCATCTCCTATATGTCGTACAAAAACGCATTAGTTTTAAATACAATAATATAAATAATAAATAATATACGTTATACATATATAGGGTTGGGATTTTGATGCACATTATAATATGTATATTGTCTTCCAACGCGATTCGTCGTGCCTAGCACAAACGTTTAATATATTTTTGAATCAGAGTAAGAAGTTTTTACTTTATATCTATTATTTTTACTTTTTACAGAATTTTATTGTTTTTAAGGGCATCTAACGCTAAATTTCAGTTTTTTTTTTTTAAATTTAATTTTTAAGATTTTTACTTATAAAAATAATTTTTTAATATGCCAATAAGGTTTTCGTCTCGATCAAATATTATTATAATTAATTGTAATTTTTCGAATGGATAATAATTCATAATTATGTAAATATCGAGATATCGAGTAGCGAATGCAAATTAAATCAGAACATTTCCTTTTCAGATTAAAAGTCTACGTTTCTACATTTTTACTTGAAATAAATATGGTGCAGTCAAATTTGTTTTAAATTTAATAAAAATATTTTTTTGTTTTAAACTATTATTTAAAACAAAATGATTTAAGAGCTTTCTAAATGAGCATTATTTTGAGTTTTTAGTGAATAAAAGCATTTTTTTTTTTTTGTTTTTTTAGGACATTACATTCCCGGCTAACCTGTAAAACATATAATAATAATTATCTAAATATATTATTTAGTGAGGTGACTCTTTACATTTTACTATCAAAAACATCAAAATAAAATGCAATAAGTCCACTTGTCAAAAAAATATACATGGTCGTTTCATAAAATTTGTTTTTTTTTCGTAAAAATTTCTTTTTTTTGTTTTTCTACTAAAGAATTACTCATAAAATATTAGTTATATTAAATCAATTTAGAAACTTATTTCAAGAATTATAACTCTGTTAAGATTATAATACTACACTGTGATTTAACTAAACTGTATACGTTTAATTCAATAAATATACATATTGACTTATTTACTCAAATTATTATTTGGTATATTAAGCTTCCTATTTTGAATCTTAACATTTTTATTAACATTTTTAAATATTCTATTGATTTTAATCATATAATAATAAAATATTGACAGGATTAAAATAATGATTAATGAAAGCCATGCAGATACTATCTGTTTTCAATTTTTAGATCGGGTAGATGAAAATCATAAACATGCCTTGTCACAATTAAATATGTTCTCGTAAACATAATATTATTGTGGTCATTAACGTAGGTGGTTAAAAAATGATAGTTTTACAATTATTTAAAATGCTTATAATATTGAATTGCTAGAATTATTGAACAATTTTAAATAAATATACTGAAAATAGCCTGAAAACCGATGATAATAATTAAGAGGTGCTTAATAAAATTAAATCATATAATGAAGTAATAGAATTATTCAATAATACGCTGGAGTATACTCATCGGTCTACAAATATTCTCTACACTATCGAGACTATTTATTTTTTCAAATAAAAATGAATGCAAGTGCTTATGCCTAAACTCATCAAACTTAACATTTTTTTTTCAGTTTCAAGCAGTCATCCTAGGACTTTTTGTCGCATCCGGTGCGTTCGCAGATGTCGTACACCTTAAGAATGTTAAACAGTGCCATAAAACGCACACCCACAACACGAACTACAATGGAAATCTTGAGTCTGCATCCGGCGGTCATTCGAATGTGGCTTATTCACATCCACCCACATTCTCGTTTGGTCAAAAATCTTTCGGTCTCCCATCTACCCCAGCTCCATTAGTGTACGGCACCCAACCAACGCCTGCTCCGTTCATCTTCAAATCACTTCAGCATTCCACCCCTGCACCATTCGCATACAGAAGTTTGTCCTCCGCCTCGGCTTCATTATCATACGGTACTCAACCCACTCCAGCACCCTTCCAGTTCAGTTCATTCCGGTCTACTCCTGCACCGTTAATATACAGCGCACGAACCTTTGCACCAGAGGACTCGTTCAAGTCAATTGCCGCATTATACTCCCATTCCACTCCTGCCACATTCGGGATCGAATCCCAGTCCACTCCTGCCACATTCGGGATCGAATCTCAGTCCACCCCTGCACCATTAGCGTTAAGTGTTTCGTCTTCTTCCCCACTGGTTTCAATTAAGTCCCACGGTACAGTTGGCTCCCTGCCCACCTCTTCCCCATTTGAATACAGCACTTCATCCTCCACTCCTACCCCGCTTCAATACAGCACATCATCCACAACACCGGAAAACTCATTCAAATCCATAGCCGATTCCTACTCCCAGTCCACTCCTGCCCCATTCGCGATCGAATCCCAGTCCACAGCCGTACCACTCGCGTTTAGTGGCTTGTCTTCTGGCCCAGCTGCAGCAGTTTCAGTCAATTCTTTCAAAACTTTTGGATCCAATCCCACCCCTGCTCCGTACTCGTACTCACAGGGAAGCGCCTTCACCCAGTATGGAGGTCACTCTGCACCGTCTCCAGCCCACGAGATCACCATCAATCGAGAAATACCAGTACCATACTACGTCCAAATCGAGAAGCGCATTCCATACCCAGTGCTGGTGCACGTCCCGCACCCATACCAGGTGACTGTCGAGAAGCACGTTCCATACGCGGTCCGAGTGCATGTCGACCGCGCTGTGCCCGTTCCTAGCCCATATCCAGTGGAGGTAGAGAAACGTGTCCCGTATCCCGTTGAAAAGCCAGTGCCGTACGAAGTTCGCGTGCCCGTCGATCGGCCATATCCAGTGAGTGTGCCATTTGAGAAACCAGTGCCATACGCAGTCGAAAAACCAGTACCCTATCCAGTGCGCGTCAACGTTGACCGTCCGTATCCAGTCGAAAAACCTGTGCCATACCCTGTTGCCGTCGAACGCCCGGTGCCGTATGCTGTCGAGAAGCCTGTGCCGTATCCGGTCGAAAAGCCAGTGCCATATCCTGTCGAGAAGCGGATCCCGTACCCAGTTAAATACGAAGTGCCAGTCAAAGTACCGGTCCCCGTCCAGGTCAAAGTGCCCGTGAACGTCGACAGGCCAGTTCCGTATCCGGTTGAAAAACGGGTCCCATATCCTGTCGCCGTACCGTACGAGGTCAAGGTTCCTGTACCCGTCCGATCACCAGCTCAACGTTTCGCCACCGTCCACTACTATCAACAGTCGCCGATCGTCGTGCAGCAAGAATCGTATAAGTCATACACTTCCGGATCGACCGCAGCCCCAGTCACCGACAATCAAATTATTCAATCTTCGTTCGTGTCTGGATCTGGACAGGCTGGATCAGAATACGCTGTCTCTGGCTACACAAAATCTAACTACGCCGATTCGGGCCTAGTTCAGGATAGTGGCTCGTATGGTTTCGGCCAACAGTCATTCTATGGGTCCACAACTCCCGTTCCATCTTCGACAGCTGGATACACAGCATCGTCGTCTTCACCTCAGTTCGATTCGTCCGGCTTTGATTCACTAGCTCAACAAATTGGTTACAGTGCTGAGTCCGTGCAGACTGGATCTGATTATGCCGGATCTGACTTCGCAAAATCTAACTACGCTGGACCGGGACAAACCCAGGAAAGTGGCTCATATGGTTTCGACCAACAGTCGTTCTATGGATCCAAAACTCCTGTTCCGTCATCTTTACCTCAGTCGGAATCATCCAACATTGATTCAACAAACCAACAAGTTGTTTCCATTGGAGGGTCTAGGAAAACTGAATCTGATAACGCTGGATCTGACTACACAAAATCTAGCAATGCCGGATCGGGACAAGCCCAGGAGAGTGGCTCCTACAGTTTCGACCAACAGTCGTTTTACGGATCCAAAACTCCTGTTTCATCTTCGATATCTGGATATACAAAATCATCGTCTTCACCTCAGTACGAATCGTCCAACTTTGATTCAGTAAACCGACAAGTTGATTCCGTTGGTGGATCGGCCACCGCTGATTCCCAGCAAACTGAAAATCTTGAAGTTGGCAAAAAATAGATCTTCAAATTGTTTTCGTCACGACTAGGTCATATTATTTTACTTTTCATAAAAGCTATACTATAAATATTTTATTATTAAATTTTAATAAAACGAGTTACCTGTATAATAAGTATTATACATATAATTATATAGTAGTTTATTTATTTGGTAATCATATATACCTGCCTAAAAAAAATAGCACAATAAATACTAGACCCTACGTCTATTTATGAAAACCAATTTTTAAGGTGTTTGTTTTCTCGAGGTTTGCTGTGTGTGTTTACTGTTGTGAACATAAATGCAAACGGAAGTGTATTTACAGTGCAAATTACTTTCAGAACTTTCAGATGCATTTGTTTTTAAAAAAAAAATGGGTATTTTCGTGACAAAAAAATAATAATAATATCCGTTAACCACATTTCAAGGAGAGACAAAATTGTTTTTCTATTCACAGGTTCAATAATAAAAATGATAATTGACGAGTTGTACACGTGATGTACGCAAAGACGTAAAGACGTATTTATAAAAGGGACAAAAAAGTATAGTGCCATTTTTTGGGGGGATTTAGAGATGCAGAATTACTATTCAAAACTTACAAATATCTTTATCATACCACAATAAAAATTAAAAAAAAAATCAAGATTATTATTTTTAATTTCTAAACATAATTTATAATAAAAGTATGTGATTTAATCGTCATTATTTCAGAAAAATATTATTGATAATAATATAGTCACAACTCACCGATAACATAAAATATTATTTTATTCAATCTGTGGTACGACTAACATGGCAGCACAACTTTAAATTAAATTAAATGTCTGACAAAATAATAAAACTGCAGCATCTAGACAATTAGGTACCTACCAAACACATTTTTTTTTTTTTTTAATGCACTTTAATTCTATAAAGTTCCTAAAATAAACAATTATTTTATGACGAATAGATCTGCAGATTTGGCATGTATATTAGCAAACGTTGAATGTTTTTAAGTTCTTGAGGAATTTATGTACCCGTCTAAGTATTTTGTATGTCAGTGACACCTTTTTTAATGGAACAATCAATGATTCTTTACGTATAAATCGCTATGGGTGTACTTACATTTACGTACCATGGTTATTATATTTTGGTTTTAATTCTAATAAAAAAAATAAATAAATATAACGATCGTCTTCTGGCTTCATCCGATCAAAATACCGATCGATAACAACGACCGCGGCTGGTGGTATTAATTCCATGTGCGTTTATCGTACATGACTTACATAAAACGTTATACTCAACGATTAATCCTCCCTGTTCGGCGGTGTAGGTATTTACGTAAATATTCAACGATAAGTGCTGATCATTGCATAGGGTTGTGCTCGAGAAAAAAAATACCTTTAGACTTTCGACGTTTACACGGTGCGGTGTAATCCGATTGCAGTGCGTTGCAGTAGAATAAGACCGAGTTTGTTAGGTAGACACTTCAACCCAGGGAGGTGAAATTCGGATATTATTAAAACGTAATATAATTTTTGAAAATATACTCATTAGGGTCTTATTCAAATTGCTCGCAGCAACTTATAAACTAAAACACGCATTCTGCAAGTAAGTACCTATTTCCATGGAGGTACTTTCCTATAATTTTACTTAGTTATCCTTCACTATAGTAGTTTACCCTCTTAATAATTTAGCACTAGCAGTGCACGACTAATACAATTGGATGCATACGAGTGGGATCGAAATTAAATTAATATACTGCCTACTCGGGTTCCGGATTTGTTTTGATAATATACTAGATTAGTCTACTATTTGATACTAATATTATTTTGCTAATAATTTCGATACGAGTCAAATAATAAATTTTATATTATGATGTTCACGATGAACATATTCCAACGGCATGGACAGGAATAAAGATAAATGCGATGAATTAAAATGTCTAATGCTCAACGTTTACACTGTAAGTAATAATATCTGCTCAAAAAAAATAAATTTAAAAAAAATACTTCTACATTTTGTAATATTGTCTTGTGTTAAACCGACCACGTCAAATAGACGCGACACCGTGGTATAGAATATTAACCGAAAAACATTTCGGGAGCCAACATGAGTACTACCAGTATAAGTAAACTACAATGTCTTCGAGCTAAATCGTATGCAATAGGTAGTATATAATTACATTTTGAGGGTAAATAATATGCGTCGATAAACGAACAACGACGATAAGACGCTTTTTTAATCTACTCACTGCGCGTCACTTTCTAAGTCGTAGTATATTCGACTCTGATTTGTGTCAGTAGAATGTACATATATGATTATATTATACCTCCCCTTTGATAACACTGCCGAAACGGAGTGAAATAATAATATATTTCGCGTGGGTTCCCCGAGATGATATTTTAATTTTCCTCTCAGAAAAAAATATTAATGTAGCAAAACCTTTTAGTCTCGCGGAAACAGTTTCCGCCACGTACACGTATACGTCCCAGGGGATGGATTTTAAACGTATGAGGAATTCGGTATTTGGCGGCAGAGGCGGCGGGCGTTCGGCCCTCAAGGAAACCCGTCGTAATACACCGATATCTGAATTTAAATTTTACGGTCATTTTGACTTTCCATCCGTTAGACGAGGGTCGAAGCTTTCCGCAATCATTTATATTTCAAACAACCTCTTCGATAATGCATTGACCCATACGCCCCTCTCTTTGCCATCCCGACGCGTACATGTATATATACTAATAAAAGCACCGTTCTTGTCGTTTCTCGGCTCGTATAATAATATATTATTTTTAAGAGAAAACAAGGATTGAGTACCCCCGACAAAGTTTGGCATTTTTGGGACGTTATATATCTTAAAATGTGATGAATTATGCAGTGGGATGGTAAAATTATTGTTTTACCGGCGGCGCCCTCAGTGTTTGGACGCGCGCTACAAAATTATATTATACATTATAAACGGGGTCATTATGTATGAGTAATATAATATTATGACCTGATCATCTAGTCCTGTGATTGTAATAATATGCCTAATTATTACAGGCGTAGATTACAAATCAGGAAATAAAATATCCACTTAAGGGAATTCCCGGAAATACTAAATCAAAAATCTGAATTACGTCTTAAAATTAGTAACTGAATATATTTTATTATAGAATACGTCGTCACGTTTGCCTTTTTAAATGGCTTAATATTGATAATTTTTTCCAAAAAAAATTATTTACAATTTATAATATTGGTATTCAATATCGATTCAAAGTAACGAGTACAGCCATACGGGTAGACAAATGGCTTTACACCGTTGTTGGCCACATTGCATGGAAGTCGAGTTTCAACACAATCGTGTCGGAAATGAAAAGCTAGTACGTTTTTTAAAATAGAAAATGACTTCTAAGTCAATTTGGCTCTGATAAACTTGCCCCAAACAAGTTGATGAAGTGAAAATCCACGAATGAGTTCGTGAACTTGGTCTAAATTTATGCTTATAAGAACTATTTTAAAACGTGAACTTTCAGAGAGCTGGTCCGATACGTTTTATCCGCCAAGTGTTGGGCGACACATACAATAATTATAAAATTATTAAGTTACGAACGCGACGGTTGTTCCTCTTCTCTTTGCCCGCGGACATCATTGATCTCTCCGCGTTGTAGTGTACGTCTTGCGCATATAAATAATACGATTTCCAACGGATGTCTTGTTTTTGCACGAAACATTCAACAAAATCCCGTAATTTACCGTCCCACCGGAACCCGTGTAATATGTATAATGAGACGCAGTACTCTGTAGTCGATTGTTGACGGGTCGCACATGGCTATATAGAGGTATCGCTGATTTTTTTCTCGACTGGTAGACAAATGGTTTTAAACCATTGTTGGCCATATTGCATGGAAGTCGAGTTTCGACACAATCGTGTCGGTAAGGAAAAACTAGTACGATTTTTTTTTAAATAGAAAATAACTTCTAAGTCAATTTGGCTCTAATAAACTCGCCCCGAACAAGTCGACAAAGTGAAAATGTACTAATGAGTTCGTGAACTTGGTTTAAATTTATGCTTATAAGAACTATTTCATCTTTTAAAACATGAACTTTCAGAGAGCTGGTCCGATAGGTTTTCTCCGCCAAGTGTTTGGCGACACACATGCAATTATAACATTATTAAGTTACGAACGCGACGGTTGTTCCTCTCCTCTTTACCCGAGGACATCATTGATCTCTCCGCGTTGTAGTGTACGTCTTGCGCATATAAATAATACGATTTCCAACAGATGTCTTGTTTTTGCACAAAACATTCCATGAAATCCCGTAATTTACCGTCCCACCGGAACCCGTGTAATATGCATAATGAGACGCAGTACTCTGCAGTCAATCGCCGACTTGGTTTGATAGAGGTATCGCTGAATTTTTTCTCGACTTATAGCCACCTATCACACGGCTTCTTTCGAGGCCATCGGGACGCCACAAATTTTATACACCACCACTACCTCATCGCATCTTCCTAATCGACACACCACCGCCATCATCGTCGTCGTTCCATCATAATATTATTATTATTATTATTATACGTACACAACATCTGCGTGAACAACCTCCCTCGCGATCACGGGTGCGATACTGAATTAAAGTCGTATGCATTATTCATTCCCGTTGTACTCGCCATGTTTTCGTGTCCGTCTAACGTTATAAATAATAATATGTACATAATAATATTAATTTAACAACACAACAACGACAATAATAATATTACTAAACCGCGGGCGTATAATATTATCACCGCACTGCCTTCAGGACCGAACCTAAAATGATCAGTATTAGAACCGGAACGACGAGCAACGTGGAGGTTGTCTATCGGTTCTTTTGGCTCCAAGTATTATATAATATTTATATAGATATATAAGAAAAAAAAAGATTTTTATAATTAATTTTCCTTTTTTTAAAATTATTGTGACATTAACATTGACTGTGATCTGTTTTCGTTTATTGTGACGTCAATAAATACAGTTTTACTTTGTACACAATTAATACACTCACTCACAAAACGCCATAGATACTGCTTAATTTTTCGGTCACTGATGCACTACAACTACAGTTATACCTATGTTAAATAGATATTTATATTGAACTAGGTATTATGTATTATGAATTATGATCGTAATCGTGAAACTGTTTATTATTATCGATACTTAAGACCTATAATATTATTGTTCATGAATCTACTCAACATTTCAAACAGATTATCATTTTTAAAACGCTATCTGACGGAGGATCGAATAATTCGAACTATTAGCGTATACAAAATATTATTTATGTAGGCATACCTTTATTTTAACGTGAACAATGGCTACGAGAACACGGTTTAACGTTAAGCCACCTCTATCAATTAAGCAGCTTTAAGTTTTAGTTTGGTAATTCACACGAAAGACGTTCTAGTACGGTTTCCTTTAGACATTTTTAGGCTGTTTTCCAATATTGTACTTTGGTTCGTTATTTTATTGAAAGGACACACAACGACTGCATTAATATAAAATTGTCGTCTCCGTCTTACAAGCGCGTGTCGTGGCAAATTTATTCTCAGCCTTACGCACTTTTAGTTCCGTTAATTTTGATATCGAAGTGAATTGCTTCACAGCACAATTTATTTAAAGGTTAGGATATTGCTTGTGATTTAGTTTCGGCTTTTTTCGATATTTTAACTCAAAGCGAGTGATACACTTTTGCGCGCGGACAACACGTCATGGTGGCGTCCACTTCTTAAAGAATAGCATTTACAAGATGATTTATCGTAATATTAAACCGCTTTTGACCTAATACGTTCACTAAACCCGTACTATATCGTTATGATACCGTCGTCCGTGATAGACTCGATAACTTTTGATTTTCTCACGAGTTTTTCACGACTTACGAACAGAAATCACATTTTTTGATGACGGGGCGTACTTTATATTGGTATAACAGTGTTATTAGTAGGTGTTTTTCAATAATAACATCGTCGACGACAATAACAATAACGGTAATTATATTATGAAACAAAAATTATATTCAATAAGGGAATACCAGCATGCGCTCCATAATACACTCCGCCCGTGACCATAGAAGTGTGTCGTGTGTGTGTGTGTACTTCTTATGTTTATCACTGTTGTTTTAACCACGAACACTTTTTTACAGATAACGTACGAACGAATATATAACTGTGTGCGATAAACTTTTCGCCTCGCACGTGCGCCTAACAAAACTCACCTAACGTACACACCGACGACGACGGCGTTTGTTTGTACAGTATAGTATTATTATTACATTCGCAAATCCCAAACACTCGCGACACATCATATTTTAAGTACACTCGTTTTTCTAAATCAAAACCCACGTGAAAACTTCGAACAACATATCGACCCGAAACGCGAAACCAAAAACGTGCACACACACGTGGCAGTTGAGGGAATATATTATTATAATAATATTATTATATGAACGAGTCCAAATAATAAACGTAAAATTAGCTAACTATTATACGGAGTGATCCATTTAACACGGAAGACATTATCATTGTTTAAGAAACAAATGTCTGTCAAACATTATATTTTATTTTATAGGTACCTACATAATTATTTAAGCCTTCACAAATCAAAAGTTTAGGATAAAAATTAAATTTTTACATTATATTCATATCGTTACTATGTTTTTAAGTTTTTACTATTTTTTTTTTTTTTTTGAAACAATGACCGCCTTTCGTAGTATATAATTAGCTATACGAAATGAAACAGAAAATGTTCTAACCAGACTAAGCTCCTTATCGTTCATAATACATATATAATATAAATATAAGTAAAAGTTAAAAATACTATGCTTGTTATTACTACGGGTGTGTTTACTTCGATTGAATGCCGATTCGAATTAAATACAAACGATAACATAAAATATTTTTTTTTGCCATAGGAATTAGGAACCTAAATTTAATTTTATTTCTAATACTTTTTTCAATTCTGAAATCGAATTAATTTCAATGGTTCTAATTTTTGAATCTATCGTGATCCTAATTTATTCTATAAACACGAGTAGTTATATAACTATATCTATATTATTATCTAATAAACACATAATATATTATGCTACTGTATTTCATATTTCATGATTTACCAGGTAATTGATGTTTGTGTCATTATAGTCTTAACTTATTTTATTAATAAATAAATAATTAACATAATTTTATCATGGCCATACTTATAGGATTATGTTACAACTGACAAAATATATCTTCAAATCGTTATTTTTTGTTGAAAAAAATTAAGACTGGAACTATGAAAAGAAAAGAAATTTATTTGAATCGATTTATTTGTCGTCGGTTCTCTTATTTGGAATTCTACGCTTTTTTAGCCATCTACCCTAAGGTCGTATCTTTCGCGTTCCCTATTTATTCTTATGCCCAGCCAATCTTCGTATATAGCCAAATAGTTCGTCGTTACGGCGCATCAGAGATGAATTTTTTATGAACTCCATTCTAGCTTGGTAAACTGTGTAATAAGAATTTTATGATAAATTACAAAGGATGTATAAATAGATTTCACACGAGAGCATAAAAAAAGTGAATTTTCTTTTTCATCGTGACGTATATTGATCACACTCGATATTATATTGTTGTCGATATCGCTCGCTTCTATTGACGGACTGCGATTATATAAAAATAATAAGAGCCCATACACGCCTAAACCGGGTAACATTGTACTATCGTTTGTCTGTCTGACGTGCCTCGGAAGTCGAAAATGAGCCTTCAAAGGAATAATTGTTTAGATACATACCCCTATGAAAAAAAAACACATTAATTTCGTGTTTATGTCTAACTACGCGTTATAACGAGTAATTTTAGCTTTTATTATTTTTATCATTATTTTTTTTTTTAATGCGTATATGTTTTTTACGTTTAACTACTGAGACGTAAATTACGATTATAATAACAACGACGACTCAGTGATATACGTTTTACGCTACTCCTTTGACGCTCTAAACGCATAATAATTATTATACGCATAAGAAACGCGTTAGTGCATAAAAGGTAATAAAACCTCATTGTTTCTAGGTATAGATTGATGAAAATAAATATGACTAACATATTGAGTCGAACGCACAATGTTCGATTGTTAAAATAAATTATTATACACTGGGCGATTGTTATAGTTAAAAACCATATTATGACATTATGTCTATATTTAACATATTTTATTATTTAGTAAAATATGTCTGTATTTAACATATTTTATTATTTAGTATATGTCTATATTTAACATATTTTATTATTTAGTATATTATGTCTGTATTTAACATATTTTATTATTTAGCAATAACTATTAATTAAGTATTAATTTTCTAGAAAAGTATTAACGTTTTTGGAAATATGTTTTTAGATGATATGAAGCCACTACAAAACAAGGTACTTGACAGAAATAATATTGTTTTTCTTACTATTGTATCGCGCAATAATACAACATTTTGTTAATATGTTGCTTTTGAATATGAAACTACAAACGAATTCAATAAATTATAACGATGAAATAATCCTTTTTTCTCCGAAGATTTCATTTGTAATAATGTAATGACTTTAAACTACGTTAAAAATTTATATTTTCAAAGATTTTATACTTTTTGATATAACTATCGAATATTGATATTACAAACTAAATAATCTTTCTGTATACTATACATATAGTAATACGATTTCACATACACGGTTAAAACCTCAACAAAATAAACACCAGTCAGTCAGTTAGTTCATAATGTAAAATATAACATCATAGTAGGTAACTTTGCACATTGTCCTCAGTCAATCGGTTTATTTTTTGTGCATATAGGTACGACTGTACAAACGGGAGTTTGTTGAACAGCAAAAAATAGAATTGTATAATATTATTAAAATTGACATTTTCTGGTTAGGACATTTGGTTATTACGGACAAGTGGTGCACTTATTTTTCACGCTCACAACGGTTTTTCTGAAAAACGTCAGCTGTCATTTTAGCGTCATTATTTATAAACGTTTAAAGCGCTTACACGCACCAATATATTATTATTATAAAGTGGAACGGTGCAGAGTCGTATGGTGAAACTCTATTTATTTCATAGAATATAATACACAAATGCAGCCACTCCGATCCGCTTATTGAGTCTAGGTAGACTTTAACCGCTATTATATGTATAAAAAAAACTATTCGGTCGGCAATCGATTTTGTATGTTTTTGTATTCGTCTGGCTCCGTGATATGACAACATTATAAAGACACGATTGTAGTCACAGTTTTAAAAATTTGTAAAACGATCGAACATTACAACAAAAAGACCGTCAAAAGTGTCAACGTACAGAATATGCAATTTAAACATGGCGGTGTACGATGGTCATTATTTATAGTTTATATCTACAAAAATGTGTTTAAAGTTTTTAATTATTATTTATTTATTTTGTGGTGGACGAAATCGATAATTTGTCGGGTATCGAAGCTCAAAACTGTCACTATCGTCTACCCCTGACCACAGCTGACAGTATAAAATACATGATATTCAACTGTATAACTGTAACACTGTATAACAGTAGTGTTAAGTGTTTGGGACATTTTAGAAATGTTTAGAATAATAATTTAAAAATTAAACCTAAACACAATAATGAGATGTTAGATTTCGTTGTATACTTGTATAGAACATGACGTTATAAACGTATGTCCCGTGTTTCAGAATAATATATATACAAAATAATTTAAGACTATGTATGGACTGTATAATATGTAAATGCGTATGCGATATACCGCAGTAACCCAATAGATTCAAATATTTTAGAAAAACATAATTACAAATTTGAAAATTCCAAATTCAAGTCTTCTAATTGCATCGCCAGCTAAAGCCTACGTCGATTAACGGCACTATGCTCTGCCAAAGAAATAAGAATAGGAATAACAACGATAACATCAACAACGAAAACGGCCGTCGACCGAAAATAATTTCGAAAACAAAAATAAATAATATTATACCTACGTATAATAATATACGGTGGGAGCAAGAAAAAAGGACCGAAAAAATATTGTCGTATCGTATATTATTGTTATTATTATTATTATTATTATTATAACGACGCCATCGGCTGAACGACTGATGTACGGTAATAATAACAGACGACGTTACAAGCGCCGCCGCCTTTATTTCGGTAGACGACGCGACCTTTATCCGCCGTCAGTCGCGCGTACGTTATGCACAAATATTATTATTACTATTATTAATATTTTGTTTGCTCTTCCGTAAAATGCCGCGCGTTTTGCGTTACAATACACATACTGTATCAAGACACAATGTATAATATTATATACCATACGAACCGATTCACTCGTTCGCTCCTATTTACGGCGGGGCATTTGTTTTTTTGTCTATTCGAATTTTTATTTTTCACAATTTTTCAGTATCCATTTTCAAATATTTTAAAAAAAACATCGCTAAACACAATTATTTAGGGGTGGTAACAAATTGTTAACTTTTTCAAATGAAAACCACACTTTTCTTACTGCGTATCTCAAATGAAGTGTTTATAGTTAATGGGGTCGACATCGAAATCGAAATTAATAGTTTTTGGGTTACTAAATTGTACATACTAATATTATGGAATCCTTAGATGGCCCATATTATGATATTAAATGTTTTGAATAAAGTATTCAAAAGAAATTTAACTCTTACAAATTCAGGATTTAAACAAATGCATTTAGGTATTAAATGTTAATTTAGTCAATCACACGCTGCATATTACGCATGTTTTATAGTCTTATTCGTTATAACCGATGAAAAGACCGACATTTGATACCAACAGAGTTTTAAATAAAAAAAAAAAAATTCTTAACAATACCTTTTCATTTTCTTATAAATTGTCTATATTTAGGTTATGTTTGAATATTATTATTGCAGTATTATATTGATATTTTTGTAATTAATTATAAACAGCATACTGCAAAGTATGCTATTATTGTGTTGGTGGGTCTGTGCTTATTGATCTGACTCAAACATTTTTGATATTTATATACCAAACTTGAAAACACATTTCATATACAATATATATTTGCAGCTGGAAAAATATATCTTAATTTAAGAATTATCTTGGAATTTTGCCCTGATGTTCTAACATAACAAATGTAAAGAGTGGATGTTTATGCATTTTTCATATTTTTATAAAATTTAAATTAATATGGAGCAAGAAAGAGACTAGTTTCATGAACACCAAACCATCAATTTAATTTTTCTTGTTTTCAACTTTTCCTAAACGAAATTTGGACATGACATTTGGTTAGTAGAAAAAATCACAGCACAGTAATAATCGTAATTATCAATTAATTATCTTATTATATAATATTATATTAAGCTATTTATTTAATTTGTTTACTTCAAAATTTTAATGGTACCAGCTAGGTGTCCTCCTTATGTGCCCCAAAATTGATGATACTGAACAAAATAATATAATAAATTAAAACGACCATATAAATAAATTCACCTTAGGAAACATAAAGAATATTGGAAAAAAATTTGTTTTTCTTTAATACGATGGTTTTGATACAATTTTTATTATAGATGCATTGTGCTATGTACGATGTCGATGTTAAGAAATTATGTCGTTGGTCGTCACAATATTTTTAAGAATAATATGAAATATTATTTATTAGTATAATAATAATAAGGCCCAGCGGTTCGGCGTCAAAACGACTTAAATTTCCTCGACTGATCACTGGCTCTATTCGGCGTCATCACTTTATCGGCGTTCGAAACCCACGTATATACGCAGATTATAATAAGCGACGGTGGGAAATGGCGTGGAAATGAGATAGGTATACCTATCGTTGACAGCTGCTGCACAGGCTTCTAATACAAATCTTCACGGTATTTTTTAGGGGAGTAAATGTTTGTCGACAACTAAAACCAACTCTAGAACAATAATAATATAATATAACGTTATGACGGCCCACGGGGACATAAACGAAATACAAAACCACCAGAAATACTTTGGTATGCCGTACAGTAGTGTCTTGACTTCAGTTAAACATTGTTGCATCATTGAGTAGGTCACTAAAATCGCTATTTATCTTTCGAGTATATATTTCCATTAAAATTTCAACTTCGGGCGAAACGTCAAAACGCATCGTGGGAGTGTATTTTAGATATTTTTAAATTTATTGTTGTGATAAAAATAATATACGAGGGACGCCGTATTAAGTCTTCAAACTGATATTAGTTATTACAATATCGAAAATAATTATTATTATTCCTGATGACGAATGATTTCCAAACTTTATCGCTAATCATCCAGGAAACGTCGATGACGAATATGGGACCGGCGAAGAAATCAGATGATATTATGGAAATCGAATAGACGAAGAAATGGAAATAACAAAGTTACATAATTAGATGAAGATGAAATCAATTTTCACTCGAATGAATATCAAATTATAATGGTGTCGCTTGCAGTGAAAAATAAAATGTCTACCCACAACAACAATTCAAACGTTTTAACAATAGAAGACTATGACATGTACCATAATTGCCTATACAAAACGCCGTCTTACAAACATTTGTAGGTATTCTAATAAAATATGAATTAAATATTATTAAACAGTGTGTACTTGTTGTATTGTACAGCTATTCATAATTATTAACCGTAATGAAAAAAAAAAATATAATAATTTATAATGACATGTACTCAAGTCCCAACGGAATAAATAAGACTAATAATTATTTAAATTAATAAAACTACATTTAAATACATTTTCAAACATCATATTTGATCAAATAAAATCAAAATAATGAAACGTAAAATAAATAATAAACAATGGTATGTTTATTTGACTGGAAATTTGAATGACAATATTTTCATGTGTTTTATTCTAGAGCTATACTTGAAAATATATAATTCACTTTGCTGTTTTCGATTTAAGTATATTTTTGTAAAATTTAAAAATAACAATAACCTGTACACCATACAATATATTTATCAGTACTCGTATATTATTTAGAATTGGATGGTTTTGTCAATAATAGTATACATAAACTCATAATTTTGTTGTTTTAAATTGCATACATTTTTTTTTCATACACTATAAATTAAATAATACTATCAGATTTGTATTTTTATATTAATCTACAATTTCGTGATTTATGGTATAAATATTTTGGTATGGACGATCTGCAGTGATTATTGTTGTACACTTTCCGGTTTATATATCGTAAAAAATGTATAATATAGACATTTTCACTATCGACACCACACTATAATAATAATAATATGTGGTTTATCATACAACCCATGTGTATTGATCGATTGGTGCTAGTAAACTCGACGTAAGAATCCGTCACATTTATGTATAATATTGTTTTGTGATAGACAATCATATGGTTACATCGCGTCATAGTCATTGGGTAGGTGAGTGAGAATTAAATTAATTTTACGGAATCCCGCCAATTCACCGAAAAACTCAGAAATTATACGACGCGAACGTCCAAATTTACGACGGTACAAAACGGTACGACTAAAATGTTATAATATTTCCGTTGTCGATAATATTATTATTGTCGTGTGTGTACCAGATGCAGTTGTAAAACATTTAATAATAATAATAATAATAATAATAAATATATACATAGTCCTACTGCAAAACTTTCCAGACGATGGTCATTCACAGACAATAATTATTATCCGCGTTCAAATATAACCCTTTTGATTGCTCTGCAGTCGTGTACCGACCACCGCATCTAAACAAACTTCCCATATTATACGCCACAGCGCTGCAGAGGTATGCTGCGACGGAATGGAATAAACAGCAAAAAAAAAAAAAATCCAATAAAATGAACCCACGGTAGAAATATGTGACCTCGTCATCATTAAAAATAATAAATTTAATTACGATTTTACTACGTGGTAGGTGTACACAGGCAGTGGACGCCACCGCGGTCGTCGCAAATATACGTAATATTATACGTAAGTATAAAATTATAATAATCAGACCTTATGAATTTCATATCGCTATTTTGCACATCGAAGAATTTTATCGTGAGTTCAAAATAACTGAGATAAAAATATTGTATTCAAAGCATAACTATTGTAGATATAACATTCTATTTTGCATATTATTGTATAGACGTTGGAGCGTATAAACTGTCACACTTTATACATATCTATATTATTATGATACTTAAATATGAAAATAGTTTAATATTTACATAAATCTTTTCAAAATAATTTATTTTGTTTTTGTAAAGCTCATCCATATTATATTTATTTTCATAATGAACATTTTTCATGTACAACTCAAATACAGTTTACACTTACTATGGGTGCCAATTCCAAACCAAAAATACGTACAATGTGAATTTTTCGTTTTATTAAGTTTTCAAAATGTCGAATATGTTATAACTTTTAGCTTATATTTTCCTATTTTGAGTCCATGCGTGTATGAGTATTCATGGTTTTCTGGTGCATTAAATTCACAGCCCTGGTAACAATATGTGTTTGACGACTGTAAACAACTGCACTCCGTTTTAGCGATTGCCAAACGGTTATTATTATTATTGTTATAAAAATAAACGAAGCTGTTATGATGGAGAAAGAAACTTCTACATTATCTGATTTATAAAGTATGGCCAACTCACTTAAGTCACATTCGTAACTCATAGAAACTTTACTTAGACTACACTAATTGCTCTGACCGAAAACTTTAGTTTCGAAAAGTGCCAGTGGTTGTAACTAAACCGTCCAATATATAGTATAATAATATAATAAGTTTTTAAAAAATAAAAATAGAAAATAGAAATACTTTCCATGGCCAAGTTTGAATTTTACCCCGTGGAAACTTTGCAAAGTCAAGTATTATGGTCAACTTTTATCGTGTATTCATTATAAACGAGTCAAAATAGAACAATGCGGTTATGACATAAAACGAACTAAGTATAATATATTTCCGATGGCTTGTCAGTGATTACATTTTATTTTAAGAAAAAAAAGATTTATAATATATTATATTTAATACATAAATTTAAATAATTTTTCAACGAATTGTTTTTAAAACTAGGTAGGTATAATCCTCCAGAGTCAATAGTTCATGAATAATTTATTTAAACTTGGTCGAGTTATTATGTTGATAATAATAAAAAATTAAATAAACGAACTTAAACCTTAAAGCTGAGTGCAACTTAAAGTATAATTTTTAACTCTATTGAGTACTTACATATTTCAGAAATTATAAAATAATTTAGTTAAAAAGTTAGGTGATGGTAAATTTTAATTTTGAAAAACAAAACTCAGTTAAGTTTATTGGTATAGCTATCGCAGTTGAATAAAAATAAAATAATTAATTCAGGATATTGTTGAGTATGTAGCTAATATAGTATTTGGCTAGTTATAAAGGGCAGAGGCCGTTTTGAAGATAATTATAAATTCGTCAATGGTTTAAATTATCAATATAATTGCTTGTCTAACTTTACTTTGATTTAATTCGAAATGACAGCTCATTATTTACAGAGTTAGTATAATAATATGTCAAATCATTATATCGTGAGAGATCAAACCTTAGTAACTGGTCACCATATTAGCTCAAATCCAACTAAAATATGCATAATATCTGTGTTATGTGTATTAACAATGTGTAGGTATCCTTATTTTTTGTAAAGACAATTTTTTGATAATTATCATTTAAAACAAATTATATACCATTAGTCTCTAAAATATCATATCGAAGGTTACACCAGTGTGCTGCGCAGATATTATAACCCATTGGTATTATTATGCAATAACAAAATATGATTATTTATTTATTTATCGTAATATTAAATGAGTGCAGTGATCTCAATTCTATTATACATGGATATATTTATATACATAGGTATCGTTCATAAAATATATTTAACAGTGGTGCAAATAATTAATTTACAAACGAAAATGAATATTATTTTAGGTATACCAACTATTACCTAAGTGAAACTGAATAATTTGAAACATTATCTTTAAATGAATGGCAATGCATTGAATATAACGGAGCAGTATTATAAATATTAACAATATTTATAATATTCTTAACAGAGATGTGTTATGATAAATTAGTACTTAGATTTTAAATAAAATAACCTGGTACATTGAATTTATACGAGTCGAGGAAGCTTGGAAAATTAAACTGCTTAAGAAATTAGGCCAATCAATTTAGGCGTTTAATAACTTATGAATGAAATATAATTCAAGTTTCATTCTGCATTGCTCCAGGGATTTAAGACTCTGGCAATACGATGCCAAGACATTCCAAGTATTGCAAGATGTATGGGGAGTTCTATAGGTATATTATATATATGAAAGCTAGACAACTTAAAAATATAATATTATTATGAACTTTATCTAGTATAGTTTTTATTCTGATATTGTATAGTGGCTACGTATATATTGTATAATAGATACGTAATATTGTACAATTTAAATATTATGAAATAAAAGCATTCTTCTCATTGAAGTCGACAGAGACGACAATCGTTGAGTACCCCGACGTCAAGTAAAATCGAAACACTTTTTTAGCTAATGTATTTAGCTTAAGTGTAGAGAGACAAAACAGTTGATATTTAAACATTAAATTACGGACAGTAAGAAGAGGTGCTTAATGGGGTATTCAGCAGACGTCCTGACAGAATAATTTTTTAAAAACCTTCATAATATAGGTAATGCTCTGTATTTATTTTTAACGTCCAACAATTCCTTTCGGTGGTATTACAAAATTGAAATATTTAGAAAATTATTTAATTCATTCGCTTTCTTATATACCTAATGTTTAGTCATCAACTACTTATATCAATTAAATACGTCGGTCTAAAATGTGTGCAAATTAAAATTATATGTAGTCATAATAATATGCCTATTTCGAGTAATGGAGTGACTAAAATTACTATGATTGATTTAATATCTAATTTGAATTATTATTTACGGAACACCTTTTTAGTGGTTCAAAAAATATTAATAGGTAATTATATTATGATGTTGTATAGGTAAATACATAATAAATGCAAGTTAGCCAAATTCTATGTAATATTGAACATTTCAATTAGTTTGAATATAAAATTGAAATCGTTCATACTATTATGAATAAAGGCATGATAACGAAAATGTAAAACAAAAAATTGTTTATATTATTATATTAAATTATATTATATTTATAAGCATATAATATAAGAAAAAGTCACGTTTTCACTGCATTATAAATCTGATTATTATGGCCTCTTGTACTGCTGGCCATATAATCATCATGTTATCGTCAAGTCACTATCATGTAATTGCTTATTTCAGTTGTCAACCACTTTTGATGTCCATCATCAGCTGATTGCTGAAAATGCGATACCATGCCTTGATCGAAACATCTGAGTCCAACTGGTCTAACAGTCAAAATGCTGCTTTTCAGGCTGAATTCGTTCACTTTTTACTGACGAATCGTTTTATTTATGTATTCAATTCGACAAAAAAAACAATTTATATTGTATACATTATAATAGTCTATGGGGACTGAATTATATGATAGTACAACAAATAGATATAAATACAATAATCATATTTTGCTAATAATTGAATATGTAATAAAAATATAAAACTATAAGTTTCCAAAACCCATACAATTTAAAATATGCTTCAAATGGATTGGTATTTTTTTACGCGATTTGTCTATTGCTATGTAATATTATTTCATTCTCATTTTGCGTCTTAACGTTAGGTACGTACAATGTACTCATCTTGACAACCAAATCCAATCCCCAAAATAACAATAAAACTTATCTTAGGTACCTACTGATTATTCTTCTAGAATTCCTAACAAAATATAATTACCGAAATATAAATAAAATGTATGGATCATTATTAATACTATATAAACATATTATACTGTAAACACTACAAGTATCTGTACATGAAAATTCACGTTTCAATTATTTAGGGGAAGAACAGAACAGTACCATGTATATTAAATAAAAATATTATTGTATAGAATACGGTACCCTTCTCACGAAATTCGAATAAAACCAGAACCGTATAATAATAATAATTATACTCAATTTATTCCAAACTATGGGTTACGAATTTTTTTGATAAGTCACAAGCTTTAGATTAGCTCAAGAATAAAAGATTAGATTATACAACTAGACAAGAACCTATTAAAGTTTACAACTAGATTTTTATTTTTATAGATCGAATTTCAAGAGAATGGTCTAATAGTGGGTCATCGTAATATCAAAAAGGTCGGGAAGCAAAGCACTGGAAGACCGCTCAAAAGAGAATTTCTCGGTACTTTCAGCTGCAGTGTACAAGTCAAGCTGATACATTTTTCTATGAAACGACTCTCAGTCAATTTTTCGCAACGCCGGAGGCTTGTGACGCGGACGTTATTTGAAGGTT
>WHPZ01581972.1:4187-15282 GCA_016617965.1 Macrosiphum rosae
AACTGGTATAACTATGGTTAGTTATATATTTTAAAAATAATATTTAATTAACAAGGCTATAATATTTACATTAGAGCATACATTCTGAAATCGAAATAATCACCGTGTACGCAATAATATTTTGAACACATCTGTAATTTATGGTATAATCTTATATCCTAAAGAAAATGGCATTTCCTGTAATTATTAATTTTTTACAATACCTATACAGAACAAATGCAAAATATATTAAACAATAAAACTATATAATAATTCAATATTAAACTGTAAGAAAAAAATAATATGTTCTTAAAGATAATGTATCAATATTGCCTATACGACGCGCCGTGTTACACATTATGTATAATAAAACATTATTGTATACAATGATAGGTGTTGGAAACTTATTTTGCATTTAGAATGTGTGCAGTGCACAACACTTGTGATTAAAAGTAGTGAACTATGCATTACCAATTTTAAAGGATCTATAAATCATTTATTTAAGAAATAAATCTTAAAAAGGTAATATAGTTTTTTACTATCAGCTTAATAATGTAAAACCATTAAAACAGTATGAATTATTCTCGTAGAGATATTCAATTTCCATGAATGTGAAAATAAGTTATCTTGTATTCACATAAAAAGTTTTAAAAATCTATACATTTTAAAATTGTATAAAGACAATTGAGCTAAATCAAAAGAATTGGATTTATAAATTATCAATGATAGGTATATAAATAATAAAATTACAATTAGCAATGTAAGTATACTCATATGGTATAACATTCACACTTATTTTAAAAAAACAATGGATTACCTTGAAACATAAATAAATACAGCCATAAGTTTATCATACTATTATCATAAAAAATAAATTTAAAAAAAGCTTAAAACCGCACTAATCTTTACGCATTTTGTCAACACCATAAGGTCATATTAAAACTAGACAAGTATAATAATAAAAAAGGGGGCAACTGGGTACCACTTCACTGTATATTAGTTGTCATGTGGGTCACAATAATGGATGTGATGAATTTGAATTCAATGATATAAAACCATTGTGTAAGAAAACGATTCTGAGCGAAGACATTCTGACGCTGTTGGCAGTCAAATTATATTACTATATTTACTAAGCATATTTTTTAATGTTATTGCTATTAAATTAGTTTGTTTGCAAAAACATTGCATTTTAAAATGCCATTCTGTGTATAAAATATAACAATATAGGTACTTTAAAAATAAAAAGTTTCAAATAACCACGAATAATATTTTTAAATTATAACAAAATAACTTAAATATTGTTATTACTTATTACCATAATATTCATAATTAAATTATAAGCATTTTTACTTCCTCAAAAAATGAAAATGGATAGAAAAAAACACACATCATTTAAAGATTAATATATTCATCGCTCCGCTTACAATCTAAAAAGTAAATCAACTATTATTTAATTTAAATCAAATAATCAAATCCCTATTGGCTATTAGTCCCGGGCATGATGTAGGCACCCCAAATATGTTCAATTGGTTCCGAATCAATGTCAAAAATTAAATAAAAAATGTTATTATCATTTATAAAATATAATATCGCCTATCTTCACTTAAACTAAAAATGGTTAAAATATAATTATATTAAAAGAAAATCTGATATTAAATTATATGAAATACGTACAGTTACGTAATTTAAATTTAATTTTAATTCAAGACCTACTTAAAACTTTATTACTTTTAAAGAATACATATATTTTGAATATTACAAATAAAATTCGAAAATTCACTATTGTTTAAATTTAATTAAGCTAACTTTAAAGTAAAATTTAAAAACTAATCACTTTTAATTTTTATGTTTTCTTTTCATGAAGTACAATCTAATTTAGAAGAACGAATCTTAAAATAGCTTTATGTTTAAACGAGAGAAAAGCGAATAGGATTATAATTAACTTATAGATATTTCCTCCAAAATAAACTCACTTATTGCTTTATTGGGGTTTTCGACTTTTTATTGTTTGACAATTAGGTTGTCGTCCATTGTTGTTTTTAGAAATTATATATACCTACACTTGAAGTTTTAAATTATTTATTATTTCTATATTACAAAACTAATTATTGACAAATGGGTCGTAAACAAGAACATTTTTTTATTGTAATAGCAGCATGTATTTTTTGGTTGTTTTACCAAAAATTATTTTTTTACGATAATTTACTTAAATAAACAAAATATACAATTATTTATTTAATTTATTTAAAAAACTGATTATTAATAAACGTATCATGTAATGGTAAAAGATGCGTATATTGGTGGCTAAATTTTCCCTTATTTTAAGTGTAGTGAATGATGTATAATGCTTATGTGTGTTTATATAACATAGATACAACTTATGGTTAACTTGTGATATTTGAATACCAATATGATATTGTTTTTTTTAAATTTAAGTCAACCTTTTAGACCCTAAAGATTTATCGCAGTATTTTTGTTTTTATGTAGATAAAATCATGCTTTTCCACAACTTTTCTTAACCCCATAAACATAAAACAATTTATACATATACTCATAGGTACTATATGTCCTATATGGTTATATGTATATATTATATTAAACCATAAATTATCAATAATTATTTGTCCAAAAAAAACTCGCTATAACTAATGTTAGATAAAATAGTAAGATAATGTGCTTTATGAATTATTATCACCTATGTTTAGTTTAAATGATATTTTTATTTAAAATAAGGATACTTCGAACAAATATAAAATATTGTCTTATAAAATTATAAAATTACCAAAGAAATATTGATAGGTATGTCATCTATAATATTACTAAAATATTATACTGAATATATTTATGTTTATTTTTAAAACTTACCAATTTAATGAAGCTAAATTCAATGAAGCTAGTTTTGTTATTTTAAATAAAAAATAGAATTCAAGTTTTTTGCTTTAATTAATTTTTGACTCATGTGTACATATATCTTATTAACTACATTGTCATAAATGTTTCAGTTCATAGTAATATAAATAAAAACAATCTAAATGTACCTACCAATACATTATTTTTTGATTAGATACAACATTATTTATTATTTATACTGTTATAATGGCATATCAATGTTTGAAATATTAATAAAGCGTAGATTATCAACCAATAAATAACATTCATAAATAACATTGATTCATTCTAAATTAACCGAAAAATTATAATATAAAATATTAACGTTTCCACCGTATATTGTAGTCCTGACTTTATAATAGGTATCTATACTTTGTTAGGTATAATGTCTTAACAATTAAATAATATTATGATAATTATTGGCTTTTAGAGGTATTATTTCTTGTTATAAACTAACGTACTATTATAAACTGATATTGCATTGAGTGGTTTCGTTGTCCAGTGAATCAAACCACTCATATTTACCTATTTAAAAAATAATATTTAACACAAGTGCATTATAAATTATAATAATTTGAAAGTATGTAGGTACCTTCTCAAACTAATGTCACTTTTATAAATTATGTATATTTATTATAAATATAAACTGTGCTAATTGTCAACTATGGGAGTTTGAACCCATCAATGACTAGAACAAAAACACTACTATTAGTCAAACTTAATAAAATATAATAATACATATATCAGGTACTCTTTTAGAAATATGAATAAAATATTAATTGGCAATCGATATCATTAACTTTCTGTTCTGGTTCTGAAACGGCATTGTATGAACATATAGTTTAAAAGAAATAACGAATAATATTGACTTTTTTATGAGTTGTCGATAAATGAGTTCTATGTACCTCCTGCTACTTTACGATTATTATAATATCTGCAAATTTGCATACATTATGCCTTATATTTAGAATATTTCATGTCTAATGTTTTTTTTTTTTAGAAACTAAAATGTTTCGATACATATTTGGTCACAGAATCTAAAATTAAAAATATTGACAATATTGTTTTTATTTTTAGTAGGCGAGTACTTTATAACATTATTCATACATAATATTTTACAAATTAAAAAACCACAATATTTTCTGGTTTAAATAATGAGTATCTTGTGCTAAAAAAGATACATCACGTTTATAAGGTATTTTTAAAATAGCATTTATCATAATCAATGACATATTATGTTGACTCCATGTTGTCAGTAGTGACGAAATGTGGGCTTAACTTTATTTTGTGAATCGGGTATACAATAAGGAAAATGTTAAAAATGCGAAATGTTCTAATCTCATCAATATTCCTAAAAGTTAAAACAGAACCTTATACCTATAGTCTATACCTTATATGAATTTGATTATGATTGACGATCGATACACAAACCGATACTCGTGTAGGTATACACAGTCATATTATACGATATTATAAAAGTTTTATGAACTGTATTATCACTATATCCGAGCTGACACACTATAATATACTGTACACTAAATTATAATGATATTATTTTGTCTGCGTTTTGTTGGAAATGAACCCCACAGCATGGGTCCTTTATACATAGTATAATAATATATCGACATTACTAATAAATGTGTTTCCAGATTTTCCGTACAAACTTTGAAAATACTCAAACTATATTAGCTACTATGTGAAATCTGACAGAGTAGAAACACTGCAGCACACCACTGCAGACACTCATCTCGTCCCTGTCCACTGCCGCTCCGTAGCACAAACTCTGAATCTCAGTGACCTCTATCTAGTCCTTTCATATTATTCTATAATCAGACATAGGTACTATATAGGTCAGATATAGGTAGACCACGGCCGCAGATATTTTGTGTTCGATCTCTTGCAAAAACTTATTTATTATATTATTATATTCTCGATCAGGCATTACTATAAAGGTAGATAGAGAGATGTATAGTTACATTGGCACAATCCATAACATAAAAAATCCTATAATTTTACACATAATAATAATATGTTCATACGTATATCATGCCACAGTATAGACTGGCGTGTGCGTGCGCGAGTGCAATTATTAGAGTATAGGTCCATAGCTTAGGTATGTGAAATCCTTGTGCGGAAGAGTGTCTTCTGTGGCGGCCACTGTTCGTCGCATTTATTACACACACACACACACACACACACACACACAGAGCATGTCTATAAATCCGACGACGAAGACGGCGTACGATTATCAACGCGGCACGTGTTCGGATGCTGCGCTGTTTGTCTTACTCTGCGACAATAACCCATATATTGTGTTTGAGCAGACGAATGATCACTGTTGTCGTCGGTGCTTAATGTTGTTAAATCTGCGAGCATTACACACGCCGTAACGATGCGGGTCCGACGCCGCATCTCGCGTAGGCAAATACCGGCGAGTGTGGCACATTGCATTAGTGTGTTTGCACCGGTGCGAGTATAAAATATATATATATGTGTGTGTGTGTATGGGAAAAACGAATAAACAAAAAGATTTGCTGACGTGTTCCGTGCACGGGTAAACAAATTGCGGTCCTGTGAGCTTATGTTGCAAGGCGTGAGTACCAGCATCATTTTCGGTACGATTTATCAAACGATATAGCCATATAGGCGTACGATACGAACACGATGGAGATCGAACATATTGTATGACGTATGGCATAGAAAGAATATTCCGACAGAATAAATCATATCATTTCAGACTACCGCAGTTTTCGTTTTCGTTTTGGCGACGAGAAGAGTTGTAGGTATCCTATATCATATAATAATATTATAGTTGACTGTGTGAGTGATAAAATCACGCATAGATGGCTGCACTGATTTTTACTGGGTTGTATGATGGGCACGAGATGATCAGTGTAGAAGCAAAGGGGATGGTTGTTTATACGGACAATTTTAAAATGTATAATAGTGCTTTACTTGGTTGTTCCACGATGTATGTTATGCTTATATAGTTTTCGGCAATTTATTTATAATTCATATTATTGTTCATTGTAAAGACCTTTTTGTACCCACAACGTGCATACTAAATGCACTCTAGACATAATATGACTATAATATTATTATGTACAGCCTACAAGGGAGAAAATACACGATAGTACGACCATAAAACAAATACAATTTGACACTTTTTAATATTATATTGAAATATATACACATTTACCCTGGCTACACCAATTTTGACATGTACCTGTAAAAGTGAAATCGATTACTGCTGAATTGACATCCAAAAACACATTTTAAAGGTAGGTACGCTTGAGGTATTTTGATTTTTTTATCGCTTACATTATGAAAATAACTATTATAATACTCTTAGGTTTAACCAACAATTGAGTTTACTTGAATAGCGATTTGTTAATTTACTATTTATACGTACAGCATGTCAAATTAATAGTGTCTATTATTTTAGTATAAAATGATACAAATTAGATAAATTAAATTATGATGCGACTAATTTCAGACCACTTTGGTCAGAAAAGTTAGACGTGTTTCTTCTTATACCTATATATAGTTATATGATGATTGTTAATTATACTTTTGTTTCAAATAGCGGGTCTGCTAGTAATACAATATACAGGGTGTGGCAGTCAAATCCGACGATTTGAAAAAATAAAAAATTGAAATAATAGAAAAAAAATTTTTTATTAATTTTTCGCCAAACAAATAAAAATTACACAAGTGGAATTTTATGTTATATATTTAAAAACTTTATTTTTTAAAGATTGTGTCAGGCAAATGCCTTCCTTGGTTAGCCACACATTATTACTACATATTATGTCATTACTTTTGTAATACGCCTTTACCGCGAACGCACGCTGTTCACTCGACCAATGCTCCAAGATAACTAAATTCAGGGTATTAAAAAGCGATAAGAGCATTTTCGAAATCTCTACCACTTTAGCCACGCCCACCAATTCATTTTAAATCGTCGGGTTTGACTGCCGCACCCTGTATTTAAATATTCTATTTAATTTTATTTGAATACCTTTTGATGTGCTAGAGAAAAATATCAAAGTATCCTGCTGATACAGTAATTAACGGGTCTGCACAGGAGTCACTTATCCAGAGCCGAAACATGCACGCACAAAATGGCCTTTACTACTACTTATAATATTATATTATATTTTAGTACTGGATAGGCGAATGTTAAGCAATAATATCTATAAATATATGTGCATAAACATGCAATCATATGTGTGCTTGTAACCAAAGAGCAGATGCAATATGTTATATAGTGCTGGGAGGAAGGTGTATAAAGAGAGTTTCCACCATCCCTACTATCACTACACCCACAAATAGATTTTTTAAAAAAACTTATTTATAGGCGATTTATTTTTATGATCATTGTTTTTTTTACAAAACTATTTTGTTATAATTGAACCCGTGCCACGAAATAACAAAAACCGTAAATACGCCACTGAACAGGTGAGTATGGTGAGGGGGCGGATGAGTCTGCGCCATTATCGTGTTTGTAATATACCACCGTCGTATTTCCTACGATTATAACGTATTATAATATAGTAATAATCCAACATAAGCGCTGCCCCCCCCCCGTTGACTGAGCGAGTATTCCCACACTTTTTATGTAAAACGCCTGCTTTGTTCTGCCAAAAATAAAACAAAAGAGCTGATATGTGTTTTAAATCTGCAGATATCGAGTCAGTATTTCTTACTTTTCTAATAAATGTTTAGTATAGTCTGACAGATACAATTATTTACAAACTATTAAGGGCAAATTGAGAGCAGTAGGTAATATATTAGTATGTTTAAAGAACCATTAATAATAATAAAAAACTAATTCTTGATGACACGATGTTGTTGTAAGTACAAATAACAATTATTATTACTGAATATGAGCTGAACGCAATAATCGTTAAATTGTGTTGATAATAAATCACAAAAATTAGTAAATGTTCCCGTCAAAATTTTAAAAAATAAATATACGTTCTTTTGCATTCCTTGTTTTTCATATTTTAAATATTACCGCTTACCTACTTACTACTTACTAAATTTTGTATAATAAACTAGTTAAACAGTACTATAACCTAAAACAATAGGCCTGGTAATGATTTAAAATTGGTCTATAAACATTTTGGCACCAACAACTAAAAACTGAACAGAAACGCATGCGCTTACTTTAATCGTTGAGGCAGTTATGTTATACACAGTCGTAGGTATTTTCGGTATTTTCGGTCGTTTTATTATTTTTTTTTCACCCTGCCATGTTGGTTTGTATGTATTCTGAACGTTTTACAACTCCCTGCTAACTTTGCTCTTTTAATACCTTATTCTTCTTGAATTTTAAACACTTATAGACATAATACACACACACACACACACACACACACACACACACACACACACACACAGGTATATATATTATGTTATACTACGTGTACGTTCCGCACAATAGTTTCGTACCTACAAATACTTCTGCTGAAAACGTGCAAATTAACTTTTTTTATGTGTTTCTTATTCCATTTAATATCTGCTTTAAAATGTACTTACGAATAATGTGTTTTCGACAAGTGTAGTAACTACAATCTGTTGCAGCTATCTGTACCTAACCATAATCATAATAATAATGCCAAAATGACCGCGTTCGTCGGTGATTTAAAGACCACAATATTTTTTATTGTTTTGTAAGTTATACACTGATCGCGAAGACTTATAATCATAAGACTCGTATCCCTAACCTAACGTGACTATGTAGCTACTATATTATAATATACCTAGTTTATAGTTATATTATAATATATTCTATATCATGCAATTCTACTGTATTTTAAAATAGTTTTAACAACATGACGCTGTTTCAGATCAAACGAATGGGTGATACAAGTTTTTTAAACTTTGAAACCACATCAAGAAGTTTCAATATATGTCAAAGTACAATAATATATGTACAATAATATATTAAACATACCAACTACATTGTACGTGCATTGGTGTATTATTTTATTTCCGGAAATATGTTTAAATCGACCGATGCGAAAGTTTGAGTTCGATAGATGATATTTTTAGAGAAATATCTTGTGCACATTTTACCAATCTATGCACCTATATTGTTTCCTTTGTAAACCGTTGTGGTGATAAAAACAAGTCTCACCACAATACGCGAAAATAAACAAACAAACAAAACAATAATATTGTTGGTTCTTTTTTTTTTTTTTTTATTGGATAACCCGCGGCAACATAGGCCATTGGGTGTGGGGAGGGAACTGTAGGTTTTTAGATTGGGTAGGTTGGTACACGTGTGTTTTGTGTTTTGGTAGAATTTCTAATGGGGCACTCGTAGGTTTCTGTCATGCCCCGGTGTGGGGGATGGCGGCACTTGTTCTCCGGACACTGTGACTTGCCCGGAGAAAAATGCCGCCCAGTGGTCGAGGATCGAACCCGAACCGGCAGCGCCGCTGTTGGTTCTTGATTGATATAGGTAAAGGTATATGTTACAGTTAAACCTTGTAGTTATTTAATATATAATATATACGATATTATACTCGTATATTATAGGTTATGTATGAAAAAATAATTGTATTGATTTTTAATTTTATAGACTCGTAAATCCTTATGAGAATTAATAGTTTCATAAATATTGATTATAACATTACAATATTTATTCTTCTTCATTTATTATATTTTTACACTGTGGTATAATAATATTATTTGCTAGAAACTCTTACAGTGCTACACAATAAATTATAATGAACAAAAAAGTTTATGTAAATTTGTTCTAAAATTGAAATGTTTATACTTTATAATATGGGTTGATTAAAAACCAAAAAAGGTGAAATTGAATTGTTTAATTCTTTATTCTCCAGATTCTTTTCCACTGCAAAATACTATAAAAAAAAGTCTTGATCTCAATTCATTTAAATATTAATTATGTCTTATAATTAAATTATAACATAACTTTTTGTATGTTTTGAACATTAAAATATTCCATGTTTGAAAAATTATATCGTAGATTTAAAGCGGAACGATGAATATATTGATTTTACGACGACTTTACAACATTTAAAAACGAATAACTGTCAAGACTTACATTTTTTACCAAATATTAATATCAGCATCTTCTAGAAAAAATATAATTTTCAAAATATTTTGGTTTTTATTTTAGTTAGTTCTTCAAAGATATTTTTAAATTTTCGTATTGTTATATTTTTTATTACTTGTTGATAAAATTGATGTTTTAAAGTCGAAAATCTTGAAAATGTAATATACGGTTCCTAATATATTATTCTTATAGCAATTAAAAAATATGAAAAACACTGACAAATTTTTTTTAATGTTTGGTTCATGACAAAATCAAAAATTAGATAATATTTAATAATGTAAATTTAGTATTTTTTATCCATCAATTTCTAATATCTGATTTGTTTATTTAAAAGAACATTAAAATAGTCTATAGACAAGTCAACACCGCCAAGTCGTTTCTGCTCAAAATAACTTTCCTGTGCACAATGATTTATTTTTGTATTAGAATTTAATAGATATATTACATTGTTTTGCTCAATGACGAGGTACACTCGATACCTACTTTATACCGGAGCTATTTCCCCTGTTTGTAGCAAATATAATATTATGCTTCATCCAAAATACCACTAAAATTACGGAAGTATTATATTTTGGCGGTCATTCACAAATCACTAATATTATATTCCTTGAACCATTACTTTTAAACAACACTTCATAATATGTTATATTTTCTCAAATTACATAGGACACAGTACATATAGATAAGTACACTGCACTTACTTGCAAAAATGTATACACAATTCATTACAGCAATCTTTGAATTCTAAAATAATCAAATTAACAGTGCTGGGAAAAAAGTTCTGTGATTACTGAAAATTAAAACTTTATAAAGATTATACAAATGTTTAATTTAAAAATAATACATTTCAATAAACCTACTTACATGGAATAATTAAAAACCTATTTTAAATTTAATTACAATAATAATTATGCTGAATACAATTAATCACATACAATTATTGAATTTCTAATCACGAAGTAAAATGAACTTATCTAATTAGTTTTTTTACAGTTGATTTGTATTTATTTTAACATCGATAGGTAATATAAAATCTTAATCCTTAGGGTTTATAGAGTAAAGAGTCTGTACTGACAAATGCAATCATGCATATTTATAGAAATAAATCTATTTTAAATAATATATACAGTAATT